>JAKTWD010000274.1:0-10079 GCA_030581935.1 Metschnikowia corniflorae | reverse complement strand
TTGTCTGTAGGTCCCCATCGATGCTCAACTTCAGATTGCTCTCGCGCATTATAGCAAAGGCAAGGCTCGAATCAAACTGGTACTTCTCGTCCTCGGGTTGCTCGAGGTGCTCCAGGTGGCCGTACGACGAAAGATCGTCGTCTTCGGCGTCGTCGTCGGCGACGGAACCGCCAAAACTAGACCGGATCTCGGGATCTCGGTCGTTCCCTGAGCCCCCGGCGGCTATCCCCTTTGTGTAATAGTCGTTTCCGTACTGCGTTCGTATACGTTTGAGGTAAGCTTTTTCCTGCGCTAAATACTGGTTGGTGTTGAGCAAGTTGCTGGCCAAGACCTGACTCAAAGATCGGTGTTTCCCGCTACCTCGGCGCGATTCGTTGAGCCCGCCGGAGGTAGATGTTGCCGGGGTTCCGGGGAGAGATGTAGACCCCGCTGAGCCGTTGCTGCCGCTTGAATTCTGCAGTGATTTGCGACTTAAAGGGTCGCTCGAATTCAACACTGCTTGGCCCGATTGTGCTCGCAGAAGCGGCGGCCTTCGGCTCGAAGTGGACGAGAGCAGCGGGTGCACCGCTGGCCGCGTGGCGTTGTCTTTCATGCTGTGTTTTTTTTAGAAAAATGGGGGAATTTTGTAGGACAAAAAGGGTTTTGGTGAACGCGACTCCTGGCGCCTAGCTCTGATTTGAGGAATGCAGTTCCGGGACAATAGAGCAAGCGCTCAGATTGACAGATCTTCTATAGTCTGTTTTTGATAAAAGCGAACCTTTTTTGTCAAAACGCCTTATCAATTTGTCGCGTCGTAGATATCTCTACTTTGAGTGTGGAGCGACCTAATTTGGTACCAGCTGGTGGTGCGAGTGCTAGTATATGATTGAGAAGAAACGCAGGAAGGCGTAAGACGGCTTCGTGTATATTTTCTCCAAAAGGCAAAATCCAAAATCAACTAAACAGCCAGTATGCAAAAGATACGTATAAATGTATTCAAGATAGAATCAAACTTTATTTGTTGCAACATGCAAACCAAGCTGTCCGCGTGGTGTACGGATGTGGGGCCGAGTATGATAACTGGAGCACCAAACGTGGAGGGCTGCTTTGTTGTTTGAAATAGGGTGAATGAATTTGGGAAGACCTGGCCTCACATACAAAGAAAAAATGAGGAGTATTTTTATTCATTTGGTGGAAGAGACCCAAGAAGGACGGTATCTGCAGGAACCACAGATAACAAGAGGCGGACGCGCGTCCTAATACTAAGTATCTTCACCAATTGTAAGCACTGGTGGTTAGGTCAAGCAATTTTTCGGTACACAGATTTTTATGAAAAATTGACGAGTCCTTAATGTCTTCATTCAAGGTGATGTTGCGAAACCGTGACGAGCTTATATCTCTTATACTCGGGGAGTGCACTTAAGCTCACCTGGGTGGTGTGGGCTCTCGATAGTGCAATGAACCCCGCCTTCACACTCAAATCATACAAGTATCAGAGGATAACGGAAATAAGCTCAATTGGGGCAGAATAGCTAAAGATAGAATCAGCAATAGATATATGAATAGACATATTTTACCCATTCAAACTTTAAGGATATTGTATGTCATTTGAAATTTGGAGTGCATATGATTTTAGTATTCCGTATGTTAGTGAATAAATTAGTATACGATTCACAAGTAATGATTGGTGTTGTGGTAGTATAACAAATCATCGCTCATTCAATTTAGGTAGAACTTAATCCCTGACATAATTAAGATTTTTTCAATTGGGCAATCTTATGCCTCCGTCCAATCGGCGGGTCTCTAGACCCGAGCTACGTCTGTAAATCTTCGAATCATATCGATCCAGGAAATTTTCCTGAGGAGACGCTAGCTCTCAGCCAGATCCAACGAAAATGAAATGCATGCAACATTTTGAATGCAGACAGTAGCAGGAAGAGCTCGTAATTTTTTTCTGGGGAAAGGCCCCTGGTTCCGGATTTCTCAGAGTCTTTTACGTCCTCACACATTCGTCAAATTTATGTGCTGTTAATCTGAATCGTGAGCCTGACAATGCACCACTTAGAAGAATTGTAGTCTCCACAACACACCCTTGACTCGTGTGGTGCAGCGGTCAAGGTGTAACCCTATTGCGCCTAAGACCCCGGTTCGAAACCCGGGCGACACTAAAAAAACTGGATGTGCGGTACACATCTGGAAAATCAAGTGTGTTCAGGTTTTCTATAGAATATATAGTTTTCGCCCACGGCTAAGGTAAGCGGCATCCTTCAATACATATCTGTTTCTTTAAAAAAAAAAAAAAACAGGTAAAATGCATCGGTCTTTGTTCTGAAAAAAGCACAAAAACGCATTTGACAAAATGTCAGAGAAAAGCATCAGTAAGAAGTCCGAATACCATCCTTACAAACTTGATATTGAAAATTATACGAAAGCCGGGGTTTGGTGAAGTCTTATCTGCAGGTCACTAATATCAGCAGTTTGGGCCCTGGCGATTCTGACCAAAACTTGTCTGAATGTGAATTTTAAAGCTGGTAGTAGAACAAGACGAATGAATAATGATTATGAATGGCCATATAAAGCAGGTTTTCGTCGAAAAAGCTGTGTTTAATAGACCGCAAACCTATACTATTATTGGCTGCGAAACATGCCCGATGTATACTACCTCTCGAGTCAAACCATCACAAGTATAATATTTCGAGAGGTTCTCTCAACTCCCCTCATGAACGTGACAGAATCACCTCGTCGTACTAAAACGAGAAAATTCTCTCAATTTGTGCCACTTTACCAGTACTTTTCTGTGACGCTCACGCTTCTCAGTTTCACACAGCTTCTTCACTCAGTCACCAAAAGACAGTTCATGCCAACCAGGTAAGGTAATCACATCTTCATATTCGGCAGAAAATTATAGACGAAGTTTGGAAGCCGAAAAGTCTGATCACGGTAGTGATGAGTGTTGCCTTCTGATCTACACAATTTTTTTTTTTTTTTTTTTTAAAGAAACAGATATGTATTGAAGGATGCCGCTTACCTTAGCCGTGGGCGAAAACTATATATTCTATAGAAAACCTGAACACACTTGATTTTCCAGATGTGTACCGCACATCCAGTTTTTTTAGTGTCGCCCGGGTTTCGAACCGGGGTCTTAGGCGCAATAGGGTTACACCTTGACCGCTGCACCACACGAGTCAACACAAGATTCTGAATAATGTCATATATTGAAGTTCCAATATCCATAATTGCACGAGATTTCAACGGTGTTTTTGGTTCGTGTTCGACTGAGCTAATCCTTTGCTACTGTCCTGAATTTTTGTGATGTAAAAGCAAACTCTGACATATATGGCGGAGGGTAATCCACTTTTTTCAGGCTCGTCGACGCGGTATAGAGAAAAGATCGGAAGACCACGAATGAAGAACACCAATTCCGAGAGCCTACATATCTATTCAATGGTAAGTGTATGGGCGGCCACATAACAACGCTTTGCAGGAGACACGAAGATGAGTTCGTCATAGAGTCTGATAAAACGACTTTCACGATCTAAAGCTTTTGTCGTAAAATCAAATTTGTCAATATTGCCATATACTGATTCACCAATGCTGAGCGCCTTCAGGTTGTCAATTTTGACAGTAATTCTATGTCTCAAGACTTTGCTAATTGCATCAATGTAATGCAATGGCTCTGAAAGTTCTTTTACGATCTTATCAATTTCGAAAAATTTCACCCTATCACTTGTGTCTATAGTCACTTCATCAGGAGAGCACACCGGGCACGATCATCGTATTGCCATAAACACATACATTTCTTGAAGACCAAAGCTGATCCAAAATCAATATTCTCGACCCGCTTGCAATTAGTTGAAAATGACATATTTACACCTCCAGACCTATCTCTGTGCTCAAATGAGTATAATACGACCAGATACCCAAAAAGGCCAGTCCTATTACCCAGCCACGTTGAAGAATATTATAACAGAAGGTCAGGGTATTTCAATAAAAATTCAAAAAACAACAAATCAAATCTCTCTGGATTTCTAAACAGTCATTTTTCCAGCTAGTGAACCTAAACCTTCGGATGATATATCAAGTACAAGGTGACACAGAATCTAGTCTCTCTGATCTCATAATTCACCTTGTCTTCAACAGTAGAAGTACGTATTATGTTCTTTACAAACATGGTTATGACTTTGTCTCTGAAGTGTGTGGTGTTCATAGAATTTACTTCAACGATTTGTTCTTCTCCGTTGTCAAAGAAGTGGTTGGATTCAAATTCCTGATTGGATTATTATTGCCGTCTCAGCTAAGTATAGGCCGCACCTATCAGATACTTGAAAAGTGTCATAAGGCTGTGAACATGAACCTTTCTGAAAGAACCATTGAGAGGCGGGTCTTTTGACACATCACAGCTTTTCTCTTTCAGTGATTTTGAATTAAAAACAGTTTTGTCACAAAACGCATCACTAACTCATTTAAGAATATTGAAGCGGCATGTAAAATCATTAGTCACGGTCTCGTACGCCATTCCGATATTGAAATAAGACCAGCCACCGGCATATCACGAATAAACCACATATAATATAACCATTTTCAACCACACAAATGAATCCAACAATACTACCATCACAGCCGCGTCTTGATGGCAAAAGTTGACAACCATTCGCAACCATTCGCAACCATTCGCATCTTTTCGCAACCTTCGCAGCTTGCAGTAGTGTACCATTGAATCCTAAACGAAGCAGGCATCACACCTTGATAAGTACCAGCAGATAAGCGCCAAACAGCGTTTTTCAAAGGTCATATTACTTAGAGTTACCCGGATCACGACATAACACCCTCCCCAATGTCTTCACAGCATGGTCTCGCTCTTTGACATCAGTACCCAGAAACCACTCTGGAGCCACTTTTCCACCGGCATTCCTTCTTTGGATCTGATACTAACACTACACAACGATGCTATCATCGATATCCAGTCCGTTCCCGCCAATAGCGCGTGTTCTGCTGTACTATGTAGTATTTTGGTGGCGCACTTGTCGCTGGTGCCTGGTCTGACTGTGGTTATATTAGAGACCATCAACCCGTTTCCATGGCTGGTGTTGAGACAACATCCGTCTTTTGATCAAGGCTGGATCGACTCGCAAAGAGTGGTTGTTTATACTCTTCCTACTTTCGCTCAACTATATGCGTTTTTTGCGTTTCCGCCGCTTCCGAGAACCGAGCCAGGGACCGTGCTCTTGTTTGTGACTAGTTTCCACGAAACCGTGGACTACTATCGGCTTCAGATGGCTGCCATGCATGAGGAGGCGCTTTTGAAACACCAAATAGAGAAAAACCGCTGTTACTTGGACAATTTGCCCAAGATTACCGAGGAGGGCCTACGAAATGTAGAGTTACCTCACCCGCCGCCAATATCGCGGGAAAACCCCTATTCGAAGATGCAAGCGCACATCAACGGGCTTATTCTGAAAGTCTCCGAATTCTCGTTCCACAATTCGACCGTGGTTTTGTTTGTGGGGCATTTGGATCTGAAGTCGAAGATGCCACCGAAAAGTGAGCATTCTCCGCCTTCATCCGCCAACACGTCTTTTCAGGCGCCCGAAAATTCCGTGTCGCAAACAAGTGCGGTATCACAAAACCTCCATCGAGAAAATCTCAAAAATTCTCGCCAGTTTCTCGTGCCGGTGACTTTTGGACCGGCCAGTGCGGATAAAGTCAGTTTGGCCGAGGGCAAGATCACATTCCGCGTGGTTTTCTACAACGACTGGTTTCACAAAAGCCCGTACTTCAGGCGTATGGCTAGTCTGAACCCGAAAAATCGGCGATTTCATGTTTCCGTCGCGAAAGCGTACTCTCTAAACGGCCTCAAGAACATCAACGAGCCGGTCTACTTCCACTATGGAGACACCTCGGTGTTTTTCAATGAAAAAGGACTGAAAAGCGCAAAAAACTGGTTGATTGACCTTTCGGAACTGGACCCAGAAGCAAATCTGCAATCAAACGGTGTATCAGATACGCTTGCCTCGCTCATACAAAGTTCCATCACGTCTACACAACTCCCCAATCGAGACATGTCCATGTCGCTCTCGGTATTGGAAAAGGCTCATTTTTCTCGAAAGAAACCACGCACAATATCCATATCGTCGTCGCCGCCTCTACTACCAAATTTTGGACAGAACAAAGATTTGGAACACTCCGGTGACGAGAGCGAAAATTACGATGTGATTGAAAAAGCTGTGAGTGAAGCTGAGGATTCAGACGAGTTCGAGAGTGCCGAAGAAAGAGCCAGTGAGGATGACACGGGAAGTATTCTGGATGGCGATGAGGACAGAGAAGGTGAGCAAATGATTAAGCTTCAGCAAAAGACTGAAAAAAAGCATGTGGTCGAGAAAAACAGTGATGCTCAAATCGATGTGGAAAGTGACGAGAGCGAGTTTCGCATTGTGAGTGATGATGCCCTGGTTATTGAAGGGTCAGATGTGGAACTGACAGGAACAATTTTCGAGGATATGGAAGGAGACAACCAACCGAACTGGATGCTTCGACACTCGTGAGCCATTCCTTGATGATTTCATAATTTGTTAGAACTCACAACGCCAGATGATGTGCATAAGTGGCAGGGGAAATGGGGCGATGAATTCTGACTGGCGACAGGACTTAGAGGAAGAAGACGGAGTATAAAGTCGGCTCCACTAAATGCATATGTTTTGTAGATCAATTTTTCTGACTTTTTTCATTCTTTAGAGAATAAGTGTATAGATTTCGAAGTTTTTGTGGATTCCAGTCATCTGCTGGCAGCCACTCATACGACAACCTCAATACTGGCTGAGACTTGAGTGGTGGGACTCAGTGAACTTGATATATACCTCTGGGCCATTTCGATTAGCAATATAAATCATTCGCTAAATTTCAGAGTATTTTAGTTCGTCTGTTAATTCGGAATATATCCGAAAGATATCCGAATTAGATCCGAAGTTTTAATCGTTTGTGGGCTATTCTTATCCAGGGCTTATGCTACAGAGATAGAGAACTGCAAATTTCCAGCATAGGAATATAAGCCGAGAGATTCCAGTAAGATTTTGTGAGTCTTGTCTACAAGGCGATCGTCGGAAACTCGTCAGCCTGACCAGCCTCACACCCTGGCTCATAAGTACTCTGTACAAACAGTGTTCTTAGGTCTGCCGAAAGACTGCCTACCACATAGCTGCGAATCAAAAATATCAAAGCCATGTACTCACTTATTTTTCACAATCACAAAAAACGAGTCATTAGCGGCGCTGACGCTAAAGTTGGAAATGCTCTCATCGTCAAAGTCAATATCTCTCGTGTCTCTAAAAGGAGGCTATTGCTCAATGGTATCCAGATCTGATGAATTGTAATTATATCCCCATTTGAGTTCACTACGCTCATGTACCTTTCAATTGATCAATCAGACGGTACGTTTTCTAAGACTCATGCCTTGATCTCGTTTGTGCCCACATTGTGCATGTAGCCACCAGCAGAAAGCTCGCTACAGCTGCGCTTTTGTCTTCATATGTTTTTTTTTTTTTTTAAAGAAACATCACATTGGAGGGTGCTGTGGTTCGGCTGCTATGCAAGCCTCATCTCAGCAAATCTATAGAAAAAAACCTCCGATGGAGTCTGAAGTTTGGAGTAGGACTTCCTCATGGGAATTCCTCGCCCAAGACTTGTGTATTACAGGGGACTACCTATGTGTCATCGACCCACCTGAGTGACCCGCCTCAAGGCCCGAGACACTTGTCTCGCCAGGAGGGGGGATAAGTGGACACCGCTTCGGTGCTCCCGAACCATACGTAGGTAAACTTTTTGTACAACCTTCACGAACCAATTGAGGTTGCGGAGGCTGGTGAATGTGGTATTTGTTGGAGCAAGCATCTCACTCAAGTGCATCTTTGTGGTCATGCCGATTTGATTCCACCACGATTTTGAGATATCACAAGAGTTGTATAAATGATTTTGAATAACTTGTTGATTAAACGTTTGTCCACAAAGGAGGCATTGTTGGTCCGTGCGCTCCTTGGAGTCATGCACTGGGACATGCAACCCTGTGTTGAATTGGTGAAGAGCCGTGAGATCACTCCTCTTGATCCATTCTTCTTTGTATAGAGCTGTCCAGAACTGTTTCCATCGAGTGATATCACTCTTAGAAAATTCTTGACTTTCGAAAAAGGCTGAAAATCGCATTCCGTTGAGGCTAGCAAAAGTCAAGATATTAGGCTTTTGCTAATTGCACTTGACGGATAGCATGTCAAGTATTCGTGAATGATTGCGTAATTTCTTTTTAAATGTTAACTTTTCTCGAGCTCGATAGTCATAGTTCATCGATTAAGAGATATAACTGAGTGAACAACTGGGACATTGAAGGGGACATTTGAGTGTGCTTTCAGTGTTTTCACTAGAAGTGAACATATACCTCGCTGATTCTTTCGTGCATGTGATATAACTAAGATATATAGATTCTTATGGGTTGCTGGACTGAAAATAGTTTTATATTGATAACCGATCTCCAAATCTCCAGTATTATCCATAAGGTAATAGAGTGAAGAATAGCAGTAAATTACTCTAAGTGAGCGCAGTCAAGCAGTAATATTGACAATGCAACTTCGACTCTTCTAACTCATCGTATTGTGGTTTATACTAAGATCCGCATTTTGTACCAGTGACCAATAAGAAAAGAGGTCGTCTGTACTCAATTCCAATAGCTTCAGGATTTGAATATAACTCAAGAAGTATCATCAGGTCCCTCCACGCAACACTCCAGACAGATAACGTGGGTACACCATTCCCGAGACGGTTTATAGGCGAGACAGTGCGCAAAAGTACAGTACATGAAAATCCCTCTAGGTGCACTCCAAGGCCGTCGCAATAGTGTTAAATCCGAAATTGTTGAAACGCAAGGAGATTACGTGGCATGATATTCGATTCTTAATAATTTAAGATTTGTTACATAAATTAAATGTAACACTAATGTACTTGGCTCGCTTATGACATATTTGTAGGCGCATTATCGCTCAAAGCTTGTACAATTTGGATTCGCAATAACATCTTCGGGTGTGTTTAAGTGTGCATATATTAGAAAGTGCGGGTTTATATGTAGAATTTGTCTCGCCTATAAACCGTCTCGGGAATGGTGTACCCACGTTACACAACACGCTTCGTACAGATTATAACATGAAAACACACCACCCTACAGGAAAACAAGCAGAATATTTCGTGGAAATTTACGCGAGATTTTTCCTCTTTTTTTAAATATTTGGTCAAACAATTTTCTCTCAATCAACAGTATACTTCTATGGATTGTACTATTGCCTACCAAATGCGCGAAGCATGTATGGCCTGACTCTACGTTCTATAGCCCCAGGCCCCTCTACACAACCCTGATGAATCCAGACGAAAACATTTAAAGTCATAATTTCAGTGCAAACCGAGCTAAACATCTCTTTTATCTCCTCAATTTTCACACCCCCAGACCACCCAGAAACCACCGAAAAACCCCCGGTCCTGCACACAGAGCGATGAGCATCTTCTCCATCCCATCACCAACTTTCCATCTTTTCACCACTGCTTTCACACTCCACCACCCTGAATCATGGCGACGGTTATCCCCCCACCTTCAAAGAAGCAGAAAAAAGAGGCTCAGCAGGTGCGCGAGGTCAACCTCGTTCCGGAAGATCTCCCGAATGTGCTAATAAAGTTCCAGGCAGCAGACTCGGGCGAATCTATAGGGGGTCTGATTCGGGTGCCTGGCGGCATTACCGAGAAGCAGTTGGAGGAGCTTTTGAACCAGCTCACGGGAGAAAAAGATGACCCGGTTCCCTACTCGTTTTCGCTTCTAAACGAGAGGAAGGACGGCTCCAAAGATGTGCTGCTCGTGGATATCCAGGACAATCTCTACACGTCGATTTTGAAGCCCGGAATCAAGACCACTGAGGATTTCTTGACGATAGTGTACACGCCGCGGGCCGTGTTCAAGGTGAAAGCGGTTACGCGGTCAAGCACGGCGATCGCCGGCCATGCGTCTACGATTTTATGTTGTCAATTTGCACCCAACGATCTGGGCAGAATGTGCACTGGTGCTGGGGACTCCACAG
>JAKTWD010000273.1:0-10083 GCA_030581935.1 Metschnikowia corniflorae | reverse complement strand
TCTACCACACGAAGCGCATGCAGCGCGTTTTTGCCGTCGCATTCACCACCGACAGCAGGTACATCTTGAGCGGGTCCGACGACGCAAACGTGCGCTTGTGGCGTGCCAACGCCTCCGAGCGCTCGAACGTCAAGTCGGCACGCGAGCAAGCCAAGCTCCATCAAGACAACAAGTTGAAAGAGCGGTACAAGTACATGCCAGAAGTCCGCCGCATTTCGCGCCACCGCCACTTGCCTTCTGTGATCAAGAAGGCCCAGGAGATCAAGCGCGTGGAGGTTTCGAGCTTGCACCGCCGTGAGGACAATGAGCGCCGAAACAGGAAGGACGGCAGCAAGGCACGTGTGCCCGAGCGCCAGAAGCACATCCGCGGGACGGCCTTGAAGGATTAGAGAGGTGATGGGTGCTTAGTGCAGCTGATGTCATGGTAGAAACACAAGGAATTTGAGGAGTCAGGAATGGTTTGGCAGTTGGGTGGGGAGCGATGGGGCGATGGAGCGGTGCTTGAGATAGCAGGAGAGAAATGCGAGGAGAGCCACTGAGATTGCTACGCCTCGTCCAATGTTTGCCTTTGCCGCTCTGAGGAATCTTGTCACAACGAAGTCCTGTCTGCCTTTGTACAGCTGCTTGGCTGCTAGAGAGCTCTAGAGCTCCACCGGCAATCGTTCCGGAAGTGGTCAATGTGAATGCGATCACAGACCCAGTTTGTGAAACTAACATGAAAAAGCTGGAAGGTTGATGGATTCCCGGTTTTCAGTTTGCTGCAGGATCATGTGACAAACATTTGTGAACGTTTTCCGTAATGAAACTGATTAACAGAAGAGGGGGCAACGATGAAGTTTGAGGAGATTGGGTTTTAAAATTGTTTCATATTGGTAGCTCGGATATAATTTCGCATCACATGCGTCTACGAAATATAGCTTGAAGAATTATCCTTCCATGCATTATGACCTTTTTCGCAACCAATTATACATGGAGCAATTGTTTCCAATACTTCTTCAATTGAGCAAACAGAGGGAATCTTTTCCAAAATGTTTCAGGATTTGCTTTTACTTAAGATTTTCTTTGAAATCAGAAAAACTGAATGGTTCTTGCCTTTTTTCATCACGATATTCCATTAAACCGATATGTGTGCATTTATAAGGCTACATGCATGGCTTATCATCGTAGCAAACGTCACTTGACCTAATTATGAAGTAATCGCTTCTTCCCAACCTGACGTGAAAACAACACACCGTTGTGTTAGACTCAGTGGTTCAACCCAAAACATCCGTTTGTTGAATCAAGAGTTGCCTAATCTACAGTGTTTTATGAGCACGTAATACAGAGCACGTAATGCAGACCCCAGTATCATCCGCTCGGTTACCTAGCCTTTGAATACCTTTTTTCAGAAAAAAGGGTACATTTTCAAGCTGAATTCACAAAAAAATATCCTGCTCCCCTCAAGATGTACTAATGAACACCATTCACCAAAAGCTAGGAACCCGTATGCGCATATCCTGCGAGCCATGTCTCCGCCTCGTGTTGCGAGTGCTTAGATAAACTGCTATTATTTGGTGGATATCGAGTTCATTATGTTGTTCACGATATACTTACAAAGCAGTGATGCAATTGTGAGACATTACTACCAACTTTTGTGGTATCATAATGAGCTTTCGAACACACCTAAGCTTTCAATGGATTATGTCATGTGGATATTGGCTTTTTGAAAGACACCAAGCTCGATTTACGATTCATGTGAGGCACATTACTTTGGACTTTTTTCCTTGAAGAAGCATCACATTGAGGGGTGCTGTGGTGTAGTCTCAGCAAAACTATAAACTCCATAGAAAGAAACCTCCAATGGACTCTAGAGTTTTGTGTATGATTTCCTCAGGGGATCTTCTCGCCCAAAACCTTTATTTCAGTGGGCTACCTATGTGTCATCGGCCCGCCTGAGTGGCCCGCCTCAAGGCCCGAGACACTTGTCTCGCCAGAAACAGAAGGGTGAATCCAAAAGTATCAATACATTTTGCTTCTCTTTCTGAAGAAGCACATCATATTACAAGAGGTCACTCAAAAGTGACCAAAATCATACAACAATAGGAAAAAATATGCAATACGTTTGAGAAGAATACTGAGCAATGAGGAGCTCCGACTTTCCAAGCATTGACCCCTCTCCCTTACCCTTCCCGCAGCTCACGCTACATCAACCTGCCAGCACCCTAGTAGACTCCAACGCTCGCTTCAAGGTGCGATTCAGGAGAGGCTGAAGGGTGTCACCCCCAACTCCTCCCTGCGTCTGTAAGAATATATTCGGCGGACGGTTTTAACAGTTTAAGTCCCGAAGCGAATCATACGTTGAATTCACTGAAGCCAACAATAATTCCAACTTCATTGCTATGTGTGCTACACATACAATCAAAACATTCATTATACATGTGATTCTGCATTTTTTTCAGGTTCGTCCTTCGCAAGCAAAGATGACATCTGGATATTGAGTGTGACCCTGAATCATGTTGAGCAACATAAGAACCAATATTGAATAAGCGGAGCGCTCTGAAGTCCTTGTGGGCACGCCACTAGAACTTATAAAGGCGTTTGCAGAGCTTTTCCAAGCTTTTTTTGAAGCGAATCACAGGACAAATTTACAAAATATGCAGTGGCATCACTGGTTCAAAAGAAGCTTTCTTCTTTTTACTCAAGGAATTAAAAGCTAATGATTGGCAGGCCTTGGTCTCGGCATCCGTCAAAGAACACCCAGTTTCACCTCAAGCCGTAGCCTCATAATCGAGACTGATCCATGTTGCCGGTGCAAGCATGGAACTTTCATAGATTCTTGTGCGAAAAACAACCTCTTCCCATGCTTTAAATAGCATATCCTGTTTTGGTAAAAGTCCAATCGAGATTCTTGAAACTCACCACTAATTTCCAAAGAATATCAACACAATGAAGACCTTTAACTTGACAGATACGGTAAAACCTCGAAAAGTGGAAACATTAAAGACGCGCACTTTTATCCACTTGGCGAGGATATCCAGAGATCGAAAAAATGTGTGGTTTTCTTTATAAAGTAAATTCCTGGAGGAGTATAAAACCAATAGAGTTAATGGATATAAATAGGAACTATTTTGTAGTAATCACTCCCGTTAGAAATTTCCCTATTACTCTGGTAAATTTCTTGAATCTTTTTCGACCCTTTTCATTTATTCACGGTATTAGTGGTATTCTATCCGATATCTATTATGATCCCAGGGTTTCCAACTGTATTACGCCTCTACAGGGTAATTTTCATAATGGCTTAATGTCCTACATGGTTTTAGATATTCAGTAGTATTAATATCCATGGGATATTTGACTCCAAAAAAAAAAAAATCTACAAACACAGTGCTTTATACTTTCTTGCGTACTTCTGTGCCGCACCTATAGCTCTGCCAACAAAACCAGACGACTTCATTTATTGTCAATAGTGTTGTTGTGTAGAGCTGAGGAGCTGAATCGTTCTATTTATCCCCTCTGATACTTAATGATATAAAACGACATCAGAAAGCAGAGTTGACCCAAATTTATCTTCGTTTTTTTTTTTTTTAAAGAAACATCACATTGGGGGGTGCTGTGATTCGGCTGCTATGCGAGCCTCATCTCAGCAAAACTATACAGTCTATAGAAAAAACCTCCGATGGAGTATGGAGTTTTGAGTAGGACTTCCTCATGGGAAATTCTCGCCCAAAACTTGTTTATTACAGGGGGCTACCCCTGTGTCATCGACCCGCGTGAGTGACCCGCCTCGTTTGTTGTTGTTGAAGGTTCAAAACGAAATTCATAAATGACACATTTGTCCACGCTTCGCTCGTCTTATCGAAAAAATTATAGTACTTGACAGTTTCGCCATTAGCAGGTTTTCTCTCTCACAGTCTAATTTATACAAGCCAGTCTAAGTAACAAAAAATAGAAAAGAACCGTAACACAATAGCTAGAGGATTATTGACAAGCCCTTATGACACAGAAATCCTTTATTTTTGCTAGTACCATTGAGACCCAATAGCGTCGTATGTCACATACTCACCTACTTCTTCTGATAATCACATGTACCAGAATTTTACTTCGTGATCCTCTCCCAATGCAAAGTGACGAAAAACAATATTATCAAATGCTCCTCTTTCAAAAGCAAATAAGATCCGTTTTCTGCCACGTGAATGAAATCTATAGCAGCCTCCACTAAAAGTAGATCCTTATCGTTCCAGCAAGAAGGTATCGCACTACGTTCTACATAGACCCGTACTTATAAATAGATAACTCGCTCTCCCTGGTCATAGACGAACGTATATGAAGAGAAGAGCTACACGAATAATTCCGAAAAACTCACATACGAAAATTCTCCACTTTCAGCAATATGGGCGGTGGGCGTATTGATTCATATATCTTCAAATCTAGATGGTTTTGACAGACCAATCCTAATCACTCGCAATTGTCTGCCCGCGCAGGCTTCAGCCGTTGTCTGTAAACCCGTACATCCGATAGGGCGAATCCAATCACACGGCTCACAATGCGGTTGCGGGTTGACGTCGGGTTGCGCTGCGAGACCAAGCCGCATGTCACGGTCCACTAGTGATAATAGAGCCCTGGTGTATTCTGCCAGCTGGAATAAAAACATAGACCGACAGCAAATCTGTAATTTCCACTGCTGATTATTGACACTCTTTGTTTTGAAAAATGAAAATAGCACGTGACAATCCTATTGTGTCACCCACTGAAACCTTCTCTTTCCTGTAATTAGCCTAGGGCCGCACCGCACCAACTCGGATCGAGTACCGAGGCCGAATTGCCTAATCCGACAGAACCACGAAGAAGAAAGTGCTACGTCCGTACTTTTTCCCGCCACATCGCTTCAAGATTTTACTATTGCGCTGTGTAATACAACGTACAATCCGCCGCGGTGACTTTTGGTTTTTTCAGCTGGAGTCGGCAAGCTCTCTGCCGTGCACTGCCTGGTCTAGATACTTTTGGCCATACATTGTCTGCTCACTAAAACGAGGCATTTCAAATACATAACCCTCGACAAGCCCGCCACCACACATCCTAGAGCACATTTGAGAGGCGGATCAAGCACTGAAACACAGAAACAAGTAGAATAGAGAAAACAAATAGAATACGATGCCGGATCGCCACAAACTCAAGCTTTTCGCCCATTTCAAGTCCGGCTCCAACACCTCCGGTTCTCACGCCAATTTGGCGGAGGAAAACCTCGATAAGGCAGTGTCGAATCTGCTGCAGAGCCACGGGGTATCCCACGAAAAAGGCCGCAAGTTTCTCGGCTTTCATATCGGGAAACACGAGTCGCTGGAGTCGTTGGTCTCTCCGACTTTGACCAATTCTTCCGATCATAGGCACGGCACGATCACGCCCCCTGTGGCGGTAAATCCAAGTACAGCGATCCACCTGCCAGGGATCTTGGCCCAGCATCAATCCCAGCAACACCTGGGCCCGCACAGGCACATTAGCACCGAGGATACACACCACCATCCGGTCAATAAATCGGTGAGTATGGGGGAGCTCAAACGGCTCTTTAAGCCGCAGCGAAAGACCCTGAAGACGCCGGTGCCGGCTCTGCCACAACTGCCACTAAATGCGCCGTCTGCGACATTGTCGCAGCCACCCCTGCTCCACCTGAGAGAGCCCCTGCTGACGCTGTTAGCCGCACTCATACAAAACACCTCCTCGCAGCTTCTACACCAGCAACAGGCGGCAAAACGCAAAGACGTGCCGTACCAGGAACCTTTTACTCAAGACGAGTCGCCGCTTGTCAAAAAATACGGCAAGGTCAAGAAAGAGTTGGGGTCAGGAGCGGGTGGACTGGTGCGTTTGATCATCCGGCCTCTGGACGGCAAAACGTTTGCAGTCAAGGAGTTCCGGCCACGTAGAAACACGGAATCCTTCAAACAGTACACGCGGAAGTGTACTGCCGAGTACTGTATCGGGTCAACGTTGCGCCACGCTAACATCATCAAGACCATCGACATCCTCCACGAAAACAACCGCTACTACGAGGTGATGGAGTACGCGCCGATCGACTTTTTTGCGGTGGTCATGAGCGGCGAGATGTCCCGCCAGGAGATCAACTGCTGCTTGAAACAGATCTTGGAGGGCGTCAGTTACTTGCATTCGTTAGGACTAGCGCATCGTGATTTGAAGCTAGATAACTGCGTGCTCACCACTGACGGGATCCTCAAAATCATTGATTTCGGCAGTGCGGTTATATTCAAGTACCCTTACGACCAGTACGGGTCCAAACAGGAGATCCACCACTGCCACGGTGTGGTTGGATCGGACCCGTATCTCGCGCCCGAGGTGCTTTCCAATCTGAACTCATACAACCCGCAGCCGGTCGATCTCTGGTCGATTGCGATCATATACTGTTGCATGACCCTAAAGCGGTTCCCCTGGAAGATTCCCAATGCGGAGAAGGATAACAGTTTCAAGCTCTATGCGATGGAGGACGACAGTTGGCACGACTATGGGCTTTCCAATGAGTGCCACAAGCTCCTTTTGAGGCAGCGCCACTTGAAAAACTCTGTGGCGCGGCTGAACAAGAAGAAAAAGCTTGCGAAAATGAAAGAGGACGGTGTCCCCAATGATACCAATAAAAGTTTGCTCAACGGCATGGATATCGACTCCCGCTCTGCCTCCACTGGCACGGCTGGGACTAGGCACGAAGAGGATGAGCCAGAAATCGATGAGAAACTCAGGGGTTTAGAGGGCGTCGAAATCCTAGATTCCGACCAGTTGCTGGACATTTCCCTGGAACTCAAACTGATTGACCAGCAATTAGAGGAGTACGAGCGGCTTAAATTCGAGTTGAAGCAAAAATTCACCGAATCGCGTAAGCACAAAGAGCCTGCTGTGCCTAAGGAGCCCGAGACTGCAAACGGAAAGGACGAGTCAGGCAATGTGCGGAGAAGCAAGTCGCATCATAAACAGATACAGGGGCCGTACCGGCTCATGAGGTTGCTTCCGCACGTGTCGAGGCCGATTATCTACAAAATGCTCCAGACGGATCCTCTAAAAAGAGCAACCATTGAAGAGATACTAGATGACGAGTGGATCAGGGACATTCAATGTTGCACTTTACGACCCGCCCGAGATACGTCGGATGTGAATATAGATGAGGATGAGGACGTGGTGCTTGAGCGCGGCTTGCCGGTGCACGAGCACACGATAGTAGTGGAGGAAGATCACGCGTGATCAATACAAAAGGCCGAGCAAAACACGATGAAGACAACAGAGAAACATGAGATATATGGATCTATGTATTTTCTTGTTTCGTTCATTTGTGGCTCAAGTGGGCCCATCTCGCAGCCACTTTGACTATCACATAACTGTGTGCCGTTTGGGGCTGCGAAAGGTTTCAAACGTTTACGAAAATCGCGCCTTTATACTTCCACAATATCAGAGCATGAAGAATGAGCGTGAGGACGGGCTTCTGTGTTCGAACAGACGTTTTTCTAACACAAATCTTTACTGTGTGCCGTGGGGCGATCGAAGTAGATCGAATGGCAGGCAATCACTTGGAAAAGTGTAGCTTTTACTTCGTCCGGCTCATGGCGTATTTGTTCAAGGCTAGTATGGACTTTCGGTGACAGAGGCTCCTCGGTTGAGCAATGATCAGCATAATGCTTCCATCATGAACGGTGGGCATCTCCGCCAGCCAGTCATTTGCTCGGTTATTTGCAAAATGATTTCCCACGCCCGAGGAGTTATGGCAAAGATTTCTTGCAATTGCCTCTTTTTTTCACATCTGAGATTTCATCCAGGTAGATTCTCATACGTCCAAATGGAGATAATGATACAGACCTACAGAGGAATTTCGCGAGGATTTACGTTGTTCTCCAAATTGCTTGCGATTGCAGCCAATCAAGATACTGTGCTAAGAACTCGACGTTTTTTGCTCGCACTGACTCGAGTGTGTGCAGATGCCCGAGGCTAATAGTAGGCAGTTACTGGTTTTGCTGAAAAGCGGAACTCATAGGTGCAACACCTGCTATTTGACGTTCTTCGAAAAGCGCATATTCAGTACTAATACTTCAACAGTCAGAATCTGGACTGACTCATACTTTTCTGTGTGATTGGCTGATCTGTCAAATCTTGCCGCGAATACCACATTACCTAATCCAAGATCGACCGATTTGCTGGTGTTCAAAGTATGTGCCCTGCTAATAAGACAGATCTGAGACATTGTAAGGTTATCACAAGACGGATTTCATCAGCCGAGATAACCCCAATCATGGTACTGATGATTTCTGTAATAGTCTGATTGACGGGATCACGAACGAATACGCAAAATATCATACGTGTGATCGATGGATTTAAAGCCATATCTAGAATCTGGTAAAGTATACGGTACGCTGGGTCTTAGCAATGCGTTGATCTAACAAGTTATTTTGCAGTAAGTGATTTCATATCTCAACAGAGAAAACGGCCTGTGTCTGATCTCACAAAAATTTACCAAGCATTGATATGGGGAGTCGGAAGGTTCCATATAGATTAAGGCACACAATATCAGTAGTAACGGCAAGACCTGAGGTAAAGCTCATATTCAACCTTACTTGAGAACCTAGAAAAAACAATGAGCTGTCGTATTCATGTAGTCGGCCTGTAGTACCGCAAATTAATTCATGAAAATGCTCGCTGGATGGATATTGTGCTTTTCTGGGGTTTTCGATTATCCACGTTTGCAGAGCAGTGTGCAGGTCAATTACCATATTTATACGATTGCGGTATCCGGAGTCAGGAAAACGTATTGATGGGATCCGAAGGGTCGGTGAGAAACAATAAGTAATCTGAATGATCCTGCACCACCTCTATCCACGGAGAATTCTTCTGATCCCTGGAAGGTGGCCGCAGATTACAGGTCATACACCAGAACAGCTCATGGAGACAGCGATTACAATAGAAAAGAAGCCGGGCCCGTTTACCATCACGCAGGAAGAGCTAACGGCTATTCAAGGGATCATGTTAAAGCTGTTAAGCAAGTCAAAGCAGTTGAAACTTTCCCCAATCAAACCAAACAAACTCCTACATATTTGCCTTGGAGCCAGCCGGTCGGGACGATTAATTAAGTTTTGAAACAAATTACTCAAACAGGAATGATTGGCTAGGAATGATTTCACAGTTTTCTATTTGTCCAATCTCGGCTCATGTGTGCCATTACATTTTACAAGTACGGATGAAATACCGCAGTTCCGCTGTTACTTATGATTCTTGAGTGTCGAGACAGTCCATTTGTTGAGACACCTCTACAACGAGTGTGGGATCACCAAATACTGGTGGCACGAAATTGGATTCACAAAACCAATGCATTCATGAAAGATGCTAGCTCCACAAGACGTCACGTACGAAAATTTGAAAAGCCTTAACTGGTTTGTTAAAGTCATTAAGCGGGTCTATTCGGTTCGGTGCAGGGAAGAAAAGGACGGCGTGGTTCTTGTTCCCTTACTGGATAGACTATTATCTCAAGCACTCCATCGGACTAATTCGATGGGTCGATGACATTTGAACATCTAAGGTAAGATGAATGAGAAGTTGATCATATTTTGGGCAGGGGAGTTTTGGCAGATCAAGTTCTGAGTGAAATTCCCGGGTGGGTATACACACCTGAAATGTGGTTACGACATGTTATAATTTTATCTATAGCGATATAACTTTTTTGTCGGCGGACTCAGTCCAATGATTCTCTTCCGTAATATGATGCTTCTTTTGAAAAATAAAATAAAAAGAAGAAGTCATGTACTGTATGCACAACACTAATAATCCAACCATGAAGTTTCCGAATCGGACTGGCAGCTCGCGAAGTTCAAACAATAAGCTTTTTTGCTAAACCACATTCTAGACAGATAAAACAGTAGTCGTACTAAAAGACCAACATTCTCATACAAGAGTGAGAACCTTTAGGAAAGCAAAATCATCACAATGCCCCCAGTACCACAGCTCAATGCGCAACGGTTGAGAACCACGCTAAAAATGGCGATCTCCAAACTCAAATTCTTGCAGGACAAAAAATCCGCTTTGACTAAGCAACAGCGACGCCAATTGGCCGATCTCTTGTCCGCT
>JAKTWD010000272.1:0-10095 GCA_030581935.1 Metschnikowia corniflorae | reverse complement strand
GAAAGAAAGAAAGAAAGAAAGAAAGAAAAAAAGAAAGAAAGAAAGAAAGAAAGAAAGAAAGAAAGAAAGAAAGAAAGAAAGAAAGAAAGAAAGAAAGAAAGAAAGAAAGAAAGAAAGAAAGAAAGAAAGAAAGAAAGAAAGAAAGAAAGAAAGAAAGAAAGAAAGAAAGAAAGAAAGAAAGAAAGAAAGAAAGAAAGAACAGACAGACAGACAGACAGACAGAAAGAAAGAAAGAAAGAAAGAAAGAAAGAAAGAAGTCTTTGTGCACCCACCGCCCTCAATGACACAAAGCCAGATCACTCGGACACAAAGACAGATCCCGCGGATCAATCAATAGCCCAGCTCCAATATCATGGATGGCAATTTGTTAGTTAAATACTTCCAATCCCTCAAAGACTGATCCCCAAATATCTAAGTTCTTCCGACCAAAGATACGACTGAGGATAAAAAAATTACTCTGCCCGAAATGCTCAAAGTCTGAAGTGAGTCCATTTGCTTTGTCTTGTAATCATCAAGCGTTCCCAAATAATTAGTCACGTCCTCCGCAGATTCATCGAATTTATTTTGTTCGATCACTCCGTCATATATTATCAAAATACTTCGGAGAGGATCAAGATGCACAAAAGAGGTTCCAATGCAATATTGAATACCGACGGCGATGCTGGGTTACCTTGTCTGGTCCCCACAACGAAGTGGGAATAGACCATATGCGAAATTGTGGTGCTGCAATTTTTTTATTTTTAATGATAGTGTTTTCTTGTTCCCTACGTGTATGATCCGTATCAGCTGAAGCGTTCATTTTCCCCTTTCAAATGATGCCCTGCGGATGAGCAAGGCCTGCAGTGACAAATTCATGACATTTGAAGATCTGCAATACGGGACTATTGGGTACGTATACACCTGGTATTAGGGCTGTTTCAATCTGGTTCATTATATCCAGTAAAAAGGTGAGCTCTGCTTGTTCTCATACAGATAACATTGTAAGAGGACTTTATTGAGTATCTGTAGCACTAGTCAGACCAATGTACTGGTGAGGGCAGTGCACAAGCAATAATCGACACTCTTTGCAGTTATTGGCTTGTGTGCCCTCGGATATTGGAACGTCACGGAAGCTTCATTATGAAAAACAGCTTGTTCATTTTCAAGTCCCGCTTGAGTCAACTTATCTTTGACAACTACGCATTACAGGTAAACCTGGCTATAAGAATACTCTTTGTAAGAATATTTCGTGAAATCTAGGATATTCTGGGCGATTTTCGAAATTAAAGAGATTTTGGAATATTTTTACATAGTTAAGGGCCAAAACCTCGTCTCTTTGGAATATCGTATTTTTTTCCCGGAATATTCTTGTAAGAATCAATCCCAACTTATCAGATGAGAGGGAATACACACTTAGTAATAGACAATTTTAGTGGGCACAAGGCAGCCTTGGAAATATCAGAAGCAACACAAGCACTCCAGTACAGGGTGGTGCATTTTTTCCCCCTTGACTCGACTTCGAAATTGCAACCATCGGACCAAGGTTTCATAACTACTTTTAAAGCTCATTACAAAGAGTTACGGTTGGAGTTTATGAACAACTCTTGGTCGTATTCACAAAAACGATGGCATTATTAAAAGCGATTCATTGGAGTAACCACTCATGGCAGAGCCTCAAAAGGACACTTTCATCTTCCTTTCGCAAAGCAGACATAATTGGTGAAGAAAGATTCTTCTCCACCTGGAAATACGGATCATCAATCAGACGAAGACGACTTTCAGTTTTCCTAGGCTTAGCCTGAGCATTTTGCCAACCAACACGCCTCATTGACATGACATGCTACATCTAGAAAATGCCCTGGACAACGACCAAACGTACAAGAAACACCGAGTATCGTCCAAATAACTGATTTTGAGATTCAGTTCTAGCTATAGATTCAAATCTCGTAGCATTCGGTGCCCGAGGCACCTGCTCCTTTATCAGGTAATTAAGAAAGAACCATGGAGGTTTTTGGAAATTTGCCCACCGGCTCGTCCCAAACGACGATGGGAAAAATTCTGGAGGCAACTCCACAAATACGAATGGATACAGCCCAAAGATTTGAGAGCTCCATTGTAGCTTCGGATCTAATGTTCCGATTCTTGACACAAAGACCGCAGTTACAGGCTTCAAATGTCATTTATGCCTTGTAAGGGTAGATCTGACAGGTTTGCTCAAGCATCTTTACAGCGAATGCAGCTGCACGAAATCCTGGTGGAATCAGTTAGGCATGACATTGCCCATGAAATTGAATTCGATGTTGGCACCATTGAATCATGAGTACGAAAATATGCGCAACCTCAATTGGTACGTGGAGACTGTTTGCCGAGTTTATTGTTCGAGAAGAAAGGATGCGGAATCGGGCATTGTGCTTCAACCACTTCTGAGACGCAAGTTGAAAAAGTTCTTGGAGCATACTCGGGTCAGAACGGACTGACACGACTTGCAGAAGCGGGGAGGGTAAGGAGGAGAGAGTAAGGCTTGGGAAAGTCGGGCTCTTTCACTACTCAGTGCCTTTTCCAAGATGTATTATAAGTTTTTCTCTAGAAGTATAGATTTTGTAGCTTCAGGTGGGAGCCCCCTATAATACAATTAATTCTTTTTTTTTTCTTAAAGAAACAGATATGCATTGAAGGATGCCGCTTACCTTAGCCGTGGGCGAAAACTATATGTTCTATAGAAAACCTTAACACACTTGATTTTCCAGATGTGTACCGCACATCCAGTTTTTTAGTGTCGCCCGGGTTTCGAACCGGGGTCTTAGGCGCAATAGGGTTACACCTTGACCGCTGTACCACACGAGAAAAAAAATCTGACTATTCTGATCCCCTTCGTATGCATCGCTATTGCGTTGCAATCAGTGCTGTTAAATTACAAAATTTCCGCGCGTAATAATTAGAAATTTAGTAATAATTACTAATAGTTATTACTAATATGGTTTATTACAAATTGTAATATTTTAAAAAAAGTATTTGTAATATAGGGGCGATATTACAAATAATTACAAATAATTACAAATAATTACAAATACTACATAGTTTTGAATGAAAGTTTAAAGGCTTGAGGGAAGCTGAAAGGAAAGGCGAAGTGACCGATAAACTCCATTTCCGGGGTGGCCGCGAAAGGGAAGGAAAGAAAACTTGAGCTTAAGATTACAGAAAGTGCGTGTTTGGATTTTTTTTATGACGCGAGTTAGCTCGGTGATGACGATGACCATGACGGTGAGAGCGAACTTCGGAGGTACTTGCAGCGAGAGAATGCCAAAGTCAAGAACCAGATTCGGGAGTACTACAAATTCAACGAAAGCTCGTTTCCTACTGCCTTCCGGATGGCCCAAGATCTTTTGTTCATGATGGCGATGTCCTCTTCCTCGGAATCTCTTTTCTCTTAAGTGAAGAGCATAGTTAGCGAAACAGATTTCAACCGCAGACAATCAAGATGTTGGCTAGTATCACAGACGAGGCATTATACAGACGAAGCAAGTGTCTACTTTGACTCCCTACCACAGTCGGAAGCTGCCGATAATCAGGATCAGGATCATTTAGAACCTCTGAACTCCACCTTCGAGCAACCTACGTGTCGTATGGGCGAAGCGAAGTCTGCTGATATCGTCAACATACCAGACCTGGATGATGGGAGGAAAAGATTTTGCCCCGAGAGGCAAAATGAGCAACGATCAATGACAACGAGCGAGACGAAGTGTGCTCAAAACGGTGATTTGCAGATTTCAATAGGATCGAGCGCGGTGGAAGATCTTGTTACCAGTCGTACGCAAAACTTGGGGGACACGGGCGAAGCAGAGTCTTTGGATACTACACGCACTTTACCAGGTTTTGGCGATTCCGATTTCAGCGATGCAGAGACTTAAAACTCTACAAATATTCTACTTTTAAGCGATCTGGAATATAGTATTTCCAGGCTCAAGAAAGATCCATAATTAGATAACGATCTGGGAAGCTTCTCCGATTCAAAGAAGGATTAAGAGATCTACCGAAATTAAGTTTCGAATAGCATATAATTGATTTCTAAAATAATATTGAAAATGGTTTATGATCGAAAATTGCGTGAGGAGATGAGAGCTGAATAGGTGCATTGAGGCGAAAAGCAGGCACAGTCGTACTATACTATGCAAAAACTTCATATATTTGTAATTACTTGTAGTTATTTGTAATTATTTGTAATTATTTGTAATTCTTTGTAATATTGTAATATTTTTTTTTTATATCACTAATACCAAAAAAGAGTGTAATAATTAGTAATACTGTATCTATGACAACACCGGTTGCAATGGATCCTCAAGGGGTCTAGCGTCGAGTTATTTTAAAAATAAACTCTACCAAGGCCTTTGTAGTACTGGACCGGTGATGAACGAGCTGCAGACATCTGCACCCGTGGATGGAAAACTTTTAAATTTTAGCACCTCTCTTCCAATACTAAATTCCAAGCATACGGTCGCATCCAATAGTGCCTTGCTTGGGATAGTAGTCAGTAATGGCTGACATTCACTGGCCTACGTGCTTCGAAGTCTGCTTTTTTTATAAAGAATCATTTCTGCTGATACGACCGAAATATCAGGTACTGATTGGACAAATGACGTCGTAAAAAAAGGAAAAAATAATAACGAGTTGTTCTACTGGCGAAAAAAGATTATCTAGATCGCAACAAGAATTCGTCGCTATTTTTGAAATCCACACAAACAAGCGGTCTGATCACATGATCACTGTGGCAGAGGTACCAATACAAGAAGATAATTACGTAACAAATTTCTTTATGAATATAGAGTGATTAACAGAAGAAATTGATTACGATAGTGAAGAAATAATAGTAGTAAATTCCATACCTTATATGTTGGAAAAAGACGATGAACTATCGAAAGCTTCTAGAAAAGTGATCTCCAAGGCCTCGGGCCTAGCCTAGCCTGGGGCCCTGGGCCAGTCCACAGCTGATAAGAAATATATACTAGATAATTTCTACTTACCCATTGAAGACACATGAGCAAAATTAGAGTTTCTTCAAAAGCACCGGAATTTTCCAGAACGTCTAAATTTTCCCTCAAAATTACCGATCGCCACCGCTTGACCAGCCTAATAACCAATCTTAGTCATCCTCGAATCTCGCTTTAGACGATTTGTAAGCCGCAAGCCCACGCGGCTCCACTGTATAAAGTGCAAGTCGTCTCCGAGAGTGCGCGGCGGCGTCAGGAAAGCTTCGGATCTCAAAGCAACCACCTCTTTTTACATTCCAAATCCCAAAAACAGAAATATTCAAAATGGTCGCCTCAGTTGCATCTGCCTCCGAATTCAAAGACGCCTTGAAACACGACGGGTTGGTCGTCGTCGACTTTTTCGCCGTGTGGTGCGGTCCTTGCAAGATGATTGCTCCTATGGTCGACAAGTTTGAGACTCAATACACCACCGCCAAGTTCATCAAGGTTGACGTCGACGAGTTGCAGGAAGTTGCTCAAGAGTACGAGGTCTCGTCCATGCCAACATTCCTTTTTTTCAAGGAGGGCAAGGTGATCCAAAAGGTCATTGGTGCGAACCCCGCTGCCTTGAAGCAAGCCATTGCCGCGAACGTTTAGTTAGATAGTGTTTAGCTAGTCAATTGACCGAGTTAGAAGCTTTATGTAGAAGGATGTAGAGTTGTGCTTGACGGATCGGGAGGATCGAACGGTTTGGTCCATTGTTTTTGAATGTGGGAGGTGTATGCTTACTCCAACCTTGTCTAAAACACTCCATTATTACGCACAAGCTGGAAATTTTTGGATTCGCTGAAAGTTATCTTACTCCAGAAGATCAGCAGTCTATACCTTTCCCTGGGTGAGGTTCCTCTATTTCTCTCACGAGTCAATTCTCGAATACCATTTACAAAATACGTTTGAGACCACACTTGCAGAAGACCCCAGTCTAAAAGTATAATTTTGCGAAACACTCTGATCAATGGTGGGTTGGATTTCTTCTTCTATCTGATGATGAATTTCATTAAAGTCTGGATCCGGAATAACGCCCCTCTACTTTAGTATTGCCAACGTTTTAATTGTCTCTGGTAGTGATCTTCTTCTTGCGTCCGTTAGCATGCACTTCACCTCGGAGAAAAGTGACTCAGACGGCGAGGACATCGCTGGGGTACATAAAAAGTCTCTTGCCATCTCATAGATGACGGGAAACGTAGCTCTTCGAGATCTGTAGTAGTGTGCAACATTACAATCCTCATCTTGTATCATTTCGTCTAAATACCTCCTTAGTTCGTTTTCCTCTGCGATCGATGCTCTTCAAGAAAATATTTGGTTTTGAATACCGAACTGAGCCATCATTGGGGTTTCGTTTTTTCTTTGCGTGTAGTGGAAGCTTCTGCCTCTTTTCGTGCTCCGTCTTGTGCTTGTAAAAAAGTTCAAATAGAGCTTTTTAAACAGCATCTAAAATGGTAGATTGAAAGCCATGGGCCCTGAGAATGTCAAACATTAAACGAGGATCAAGCACTATCGCGATGTAACAAAGTGAGAGAATAGATTGTTATACCTAGGAGATGATCCATATGTCTATTTTTGAGTTCTGGTTTAATTCACCTCCATATGGTCTCTTCAATCATACTCTAATTATGAAACTTAGATTGATGTCTTTTCTATTTCATCACGCATATTCGTGGGTCAACATCAGTCTCTTAGGCCCAGCATGGAGATACTATTGGGTATACATGGGTTGATTCCAGTGATGTTAAATTACAAAATTCTCGCGCCTATGTTTTTGAAACTCAGTAGGAAATTGTATTAGTTATTTCTTATAGTTTTTTTTTAATAAAAGAATCATCACATTGGAGGGTGCTGTGGTTCGGCTGCTGTGCAAGCCTCATCTCAGCAAAACTTTATATTCTATAGAAAAACCTCCGATGGAGTCTGGAGTTTTGAGTAGGACTTCCTCATGGGAAATACTCGCCCAAAACTTGTTAATTACAGTGGGCTAGCTCAATGTCAGCGACCCGCCTGAATGACCCGCCTCAAGGCCCGAGACACTTGTCTTCTTTGAAAATGTTTGGGAGTACGATCGAGGTTTTTTTTTTAAAGAATCAATTGTATTATAGGGGACTCTACAAGCCGTTCCGTATAGCAATGGGGCGTGCTCAATAAAAGGAAACGCATAGTTGGCGAGCTCTGATGCTTTTCTCCGGATACATGGCATATCGTTTCTCAAGAACTTCCTCTGATATTGTCGAGTCGATGCTTGAGATTTGATCTAGCTGCCAATCTTGTATACGCCGCTCCATTGTCCAAGTACCAGGACCTCTGCAAGAAACGGATAAATTCATGTTTTGCGAGAGAAACGGTCATTGTAAGACGGGTATCCAATCAATACGGGTGGTTAATTGATGAGACTGAACCGCAATGAATCATCAAAACAATGGTTTGACTTTGGAGTGTTCAGCCACTACACGACAGGCTGATCGGCAACCACACAATGCATTCCAGCGCCTTTGAAAGAACTCTAAGGAGACATGGTCTTCTGTATGGATTGCTGATCTCTGATAGAATGAAACTGCTCTACTTGAAGCTAAGACAATATGCTCTACTTGAAGTGAGACAATGTGCTCTGCTCAAAGCTGAAAAAATAGCACCACGGCATAGCTCCAAGTAAGCTCTTTACACTCATAGAAATACATATGATTACGCGGCTGATCGATCTGTAATGCTATGTTCTATAATCATACTATGTCAAGAAATGCCTTGGTGATGGTGGTGTCACTGATGGACTGCCACTCTTTTGCCCCGGTGATGCCGTCAATCAAAAGCGTATAGATCGAGCTGTACTGCCGGATCGTCTGCACCATCAGAATTCTCTGTCTTCGAAGATCGTTCACAATATCGTAGACGGGGTCGTTGTCGACCTCCAAGTCTTCGCCCCGATGCTTGAGGATGTTGGAGAGTATGTCGACGGTAGCGAACACTCCAGTGCGACCACATCCAGCCGAGCAGTGGATCACGGTGGGGTACCTGGAAAGATTTGAGGTGTTGCTGAGAATGTGGTTCTTTAGATGGACCATGGCCAAGACATCGCCCGAGTCGACCGCCACCCCCATGTCCATCCACGAGTCCAAATGCAACTGCATCACTTTGTGGCGGACGTTTTCGTCAACAGTGATGGCAAACGTGCGTAGAACCAAGTTGCCATACTGCTCGGTGTCGGTGAGCTCGACGTTGACGACATTCGTCCCGGACAAATAGTTGCCTGATTTCCAGAAAGCATAGCACTTTTCCACGCCGTTCTCGAAGTCGTTGGTCAACGAGACAATCACCGAAGACCGCTGATAGGCAACGCATTTCCAGAAGTCGCCTGCTGTTCTGGGCAAGGGCCCCTGCGTGGCGATGTAGTTGTTGAACTTTGAGAACTTTTCGTTCAAGTTGTCGGTCCCCACTATACGGTCAATCACAGTCCGAGCAGAGTCCAAGTAAGAGGCGTTGATGTAGTCGCAGTCCAGCTGCTTTGTGCCAACATTACCCGTTTGCTCGGCGCATGAATCATTGAGCGATACCCGCGAATGCTCGTACAAGAATATGTCCTTGTACCTGTTCTTGTGGCCGTAGTCCATGCCACTATTAATCACTGGCGTAGTCTCCACACGCCCCCCGGGTGTACTGAACTCCTTTTCGAGTTGTATTCTCAAAGCACTGTTCAACCGGATCTTCTCACACTCCTCAAGCTTGTTGAAGTCGGCCCGGATACGAACATTGTTTGTGACCGAGTTTCTCAACCAATTTGGGAGAAGCTTGAGGCCAGGCGAAGAGACAAAAAGGTTTGAAAGGTGGTCCTCGTGCGAGGGCGTGGCCGAGAAATCGAAAACCTCTTCGTTGTGCCTGATTTTGAACCTCGTCTCGGGGAGATTGGCGGGTAGGCAGAAGTTCAGCACGTTGGGGGTGGACTGGCCCGAGTGCAAGGTGCCGAAAGGCTTGGTTCGGGGCAGAGACGTCAATTTGACGTCGGATACCAGAGTCTTGGTTTCTTCCAACGGGTTCTGAATAGATAGAGTGCTGATGTCGATGTCCTCAGTCTTGCCAGACACTAGTACTTCTGCGTGGGAGTCCACCAACGTCTGATACGACCCGTCGATGAGATATATAGGGGGTGCCAGGGACGCGTCGAAGCACGAGTGGTCGGTGAGTTTGCGGCACATGTGATAAACACTCGACGAGACGTTGCTGTGGTCGTATAGCAAAATAGCAGGGAGACCGTGTGCGCCCATGCTCGGACTCGCACACACCTTGTGCTGCTCGAAGTTGACGTTATTATGGTGGAAGTGGTTCTGGAGTATCACCTTTTCGTACGCAGGAAGCGAGTTGACACAGCGTTTCAAGTCGAAACTGGGTCTTTTGAGGAGCGTCAGGGGAAGACAAATGTTGATCGAGCCGGCGATGTGAGACTTGACGTGGTCAGCCAAGGGCCGGATATCGAGCACCAAGAGATCTTTCAACCCGGTATCGGAACGCACGCTGCTTTGCCGAACCACATTTACGATCTCTTCAGGAGACAAGTACGAGATGGTCGGAGAGAGTTTCACGATCGCATCGCGCATGTTTTCTGGCGACGGCACGAGCAGCAACCGCCTCATTTGCTGCAACTTGATCGTGTCCAATACACTGCCCTCACTTGTAGGCGCGAGAATGGGAAGTGTGAGTTGTTTCTTTAGTGTGGGAACACTGCCCAAAGCCTCTCCTTGTTCTCTGCTGAGCACTTGCTCGGCAACTCCAAGAGAGTACTTGCGATCAAGCAGAAACCTTGGTTCTACTGCCGAGGATGCTAGGGAAGCTTCTTCTTCCTTGATGTCCTCCTGGCGCGATAAAGAACCAGTAGTATACCCTAGAGACGATTTGGACTTGTGATGGAGACCCTTTCTGGGCATACTGAGCGAAAGTTGTAGCACGTTGCGCTGAGATTTGGATAGCTGTGCCGGCGACACCGCGACGGGAACCGCCGAAGAATTCGGAGGTTGGCTATCAGTTTCGATCTCAGTTTCGATCTCGCTGTCTTCAAACAACGTGTCCGTAGACATATTGGGATCATGGCTAGTGAATAGCAGGTGTTCGGTAT
>JAKTWD010000271.1:0-10130 GCA_030581935.1 Metschnikowia corniflorae | reverse complement strand
CACCAACTACTGGTGGCACGAAATTGGATTCACAAAACCAATGCATTTACGAGAGATGCTAGCTCCACAAGACGTCACGTATGAAAATTTGAAAAGCCTTAACTGGTTTGTTAAAGTCATTAAGCGGGTCTATTCGGTTCGGTGCAGGGAAGAAAAGGACGGCGTGGTTCTTGTTCCCTTACTGGATAGACTATTATCTCAAGCACTCCATCGGACTAGTCCGATGGGTCGATGACATTTGAACATCTAAGGTAAGATGAATGCGAAGTTGATCATATTTTGGGCAGGGGATTTTTGGCAGATTAAATTCTGAGTGAAATCTCCGAGTGAGTATACACACCTGAAATATGGTTACGACATATTATGGTGTTTTCTATAGCGATATAGTTTTTCTTGTCGGCGGACTTAGTCCAATGATTTTTTTCCGAAATATGATGTTTCTTTTTTTTTTTAAAAAAAAAAGAGTTTCAAGATCAAAACAAGACCTTCATCCATTCAGGCAATGGCCCTGAGCGGCCATGACAAGTGAATTGCATACAAAAGCATCGACACTCACCGTGGGAATCAGACAACTGCACGAGGCGGTCCAATGTTGTCATCAAGCTTGATTCAAGAAGCGTGTATTGTACCCAAAACACAGCTTTCTTGTCAGCTTTCGAGACTGAATGCTGAAATGAGTCTCACTGACCTTGCTATTGCTAAATCGCTCAAACTTCTCGAGAGCTTTTGCAACTCTCTCATAATCTTTGTTCCCGCAAAGACAAATGTTGGCATCATCGGTAAAGGCATGGTCTTCTCCACCACCACGCCATTGTAGACAATGGATATACCCTTTAGTTCCTCAAGATGAACTAAAAGCAACTAATGCCAAGTTGACAAGAAGAGGGGACAATAGTGTATTTCCCTATTACAACTAATATCAATATATATCGGATCGTCAGATTTTCCTAGGCTCTGGTATTTCGTGCAATCTCGCTCAAACTCATTTGGTCTCTTGCCGACTCGTACTCTTCCAAAGTAGCGGTTGGCGTTGGTTCTCCCTCAACAACCTCCTCGACGTTCAAAGATTTCTGACCACCCTCATAGTAGTCCTCGCACTGCGGCATCTGATTCTGCTGGCAAACAAGAGCGGCAATCTCCATTTCATCGCCGGAACGTGCTCCTTGCAAGCTCTGGTTTCCAAACGGATTGATGTTGTTCTGTGCCGTCATCCAGCACTTCTTTCTCTCCAATCAGCACTTCATCCAGGTCATTCCCAAGGTCTTCATCCATGTCGCTGATCTTTCCATAAGTTCCACAAAGCCCACAGAATGCGCCCGATACTTGAGAAACGCCACCATCTTTGTTCTACGCGCCAGGAATTTATTTCGTTTCGTTGTAACCACATCGCCCATTTGTGAAATCAACGCTTCAAAGTCGCAGACATAGCTGGAATTATTAGATTGTTTTTGGCCATCCTAGAAAGCACAGGAAATCTTTTCCTCGAGCGCGATAAACGTTGGTTGGTTATTTGACTATCAACTCTCTTTTTGACTTTATATAAGACGTAAGACCGTCACACTGATCGTTTAGAGGTTCATCTTCATGAAACCAGCCGGAGCTATCACGCTTAGCGATCAGTCGAATCTGAGACTCGTTCTGTGCTTCTCAAAGGTTCCGATTCTTTTTCAAAATGTTTGTATAGACAATATGCAAATGATTCTCAATCTCCCAAATGATTTTATCTGCGAAATTCATTTGTCTGAAAAACTCGAGCTTGAGTCTGGGACAAAGCACGGTCGCGAGAAAATGTTCTTCATGTCCTCAAGATCTTATTCATCAATGGCAAACTCTTCATGGAGCTTTGTGTAAGAAGCCTCGAGTCCTCGAGCAAGATATGAATTTGAGTGTTTGAGCACTTCCGTATTGCAACCTCTAAGGTTCTGGAGAAGATGATGAGCGTAAGGGAGTGTCAAGCTGATAGACTCTATGCTAGCTTGTAGATGAAGGTTTGGGGCTCCAAACATTTTTCAATTGCGGTGCAAATACCCTACGTATTCCCATTCGAGTTCGCTAATTCCGAAACTTTCGAGACCCAGACGCTTTTTGTCTTGCAATCTTCGTATCTCGGCCTGGTGTTCAAACGTTGTCAAAAGAAATGATATATTGACCTTTTACAAGCCTTCGATTGAGTTTGGGTAGTGACTTCATTCGACTTGAAAATTGCTTCAAAAAGGGAGACGTTTCATCAATTTCCCGGATGCTCCCAGCAAACGCTCTAAAATCCCACTTCTGGCAAAGCGCGAAATGCAAAGTAACATTTGTGGAAAAATTCAATACGCGACCTGCGCAACGTATTTGTTTTCATCGAATTTGACGTTTCAGGTTTGAATTGGTGAAGTTGAACATTCAGTGCCGAGGCATTATCTCTCGAATAGATACATCACAATTTTGCAAAGCAAAACCTTTGATAACGTCCTGGACAAACGCCAACAAGACTCCTCCTATTAGGGATTTCACTTTGAGCACCTCAAATCCAACCACATAATTCTTTGGCTCAAACAGATTATCAAGAAAGGTAAATGTTTTCTCCAAAAACTGCTTTTGATTACGGGCTTTGCACTCATCAATTGTAAGAGCGAACTGGCCCTCATCCATGGCAAGCTCTTTCTGCATCCACTTCTGGAAAGTACATTTCCTCAAGCGTCTTTGTGATCAGCGAACACGATAAACCCTTTTGAGATCCGCTCCTTGAGTATTTCAGGATGTAGTGAAAAATCACCAGCCAATCAAACATTGTAGAGGAATCTGGCAAGATTGACGGGTTTAACAGTTGGGCTCATCAGAGATGCGCGCTGAGATTTGCAACCGGTTGCAGCCATGAAGCTTATCGCAGATTGCAGGCCCGTACACCAGCGAAGGTGGGCAGTTTGGACCCCGGCGAATTTCGACATTTTTTTTATTCTTTTGCTATTTTTTCAATTTAGATGTAATTCTGGGGGAGATGAAAGTGGCGAACGCTGATTAATTTCTGATTATCGGGTGCTGATGGCATCCTTATCTGGCTTAATTTTGGCACCAGCTTGGAGGAGTCATGAGTATGGCGCGACATGCGGAGCGCATTATTTACGACAAAAAAAGGTATTTTCGTTGTAGACTTTCCCAAGATCGATGCTCAGAATGAGCCCACGCTAGTTGATGTACTTAAGGAGCTTGAGCTTTGCATTATTTCTTGCACAAGGGCACAAAAGAAGCGGTAAAATCGGCGAAGAGTGCGCAAAATGACCGCCTTTCCATCTTCCCTTCATCTACAGAGTACCAGTCAACGGCCCGCTCACATCCGAGATCAACGGCAATGTCTTACAGAAGAATTACCGAGAAAACATGAAGCGATTTGCCTAGGAGCAGCAGGGACGTACCTGGACGTCTGTGAGGAAGCGCGGAGGCCTGTCCACGGTTTTGGTTAAAACCTTGTTCTTGATACTGGTTACCATATCCGAAGTTAGCATAAAAAAGAGTCGCGTCAATGGTGGCCTGGTACGCGTTGTTACATGCGAACTCAGCCATGGGGAGCACATAATCCCAATATCTGTACTCTTTGCAAAGTTGATGAAGAATAGGTCGAACCAAGTCAAGCATGGTCCGGTTAAGTCTTTCACTTTGCCCGTCTGTTTGTGGGTGTTCTTTTGGGGTAAATCGTGTTTCGACGACCCACGACGTCAAAGCCCTTTCCACTGATCATTGGCGAAAACGACATCTCGGTCTGAGACGATCACTTTGGGAACACCATGCAAGCGAAAAACATGTCCAGAAGAAGTTCCGTACAGGAGCCAGAAGTAAGTTCCTCACAGTTGGAAAGAAGCGAGGTCCTAGGGATATGGACTTGCTAAGATTCGGGCTATTTTGGGGCTATTTGCGGTTCTCCCCGGGGTTTGGTCTTGGTCTGCTCACTCAGTGCCACGTCTTGGTGGGGTGGCTTTTCCAGGGCCATGAACGTGCTGAGATTCGGGATTTGGACCTGTTTGCCTGTGTTTCCACCGGCCCGTGCTCAACTCACACGGTCAGTTCGCTCCCGCCGCCAGTGTTCGATTAGTCTTCTTCCCTAGAGGCCGGGGCCAAAAGGCTCACGTGGAGCGGTTACTTGCTAAGATTCGCCCTCCCTTGCCTCCCCAAATCAGGGCATAGTCAAGGCTGCTAGACAAGCATTTTGTACAATTGGGGGCCGAGGTTTCACAACGAAGAGAGAACCTCGCTCCTTTCCAATTGTTAAGCAAGATTTGAGCATCTTGGTCAGTGAGAATCAGCACGATCAATTTGATGATTCTTACACCGAAGCCCATCCTAGTCAACGCCAATTTCATGTACTGATGTGATATACAGTCAAGAGCCAGATTCTTTCGGCTGCTCTCTATGTGAAGATGCTCTTAGCACTTGATATCTTCCTCAACATGATCAATATGACTAGAAAAGGTCGTTTTAGCAACTTTAAATAAGCTCAACAGAAACAATTGCATGTCACCACATACGAGTACTTATGGAACCGGCAGGGTACGACTATCGCTTCCTTTACCGGCTGAGAACGGAAGGCATAATACACCAGTTTTCCACAGTTTCTACGGTCCGAAGAAGCCATGGAGTTGTTGAATATGCATACACAACTGTGGAAGGGAACGCTGAGAAGTTCACGGCCTGTTGTGAGATCTCATTAGTGTCCACGCCATCATTCACGTTGGTGCAGTTCCCGTTCCTGAGCAAATGCCAGCATATACTCAAAGCAAGCCTTCTGGAGTAGTCAAATAGATCCAAATCGGTGTACTGTTCACGCTGGCGGATATGAGGGACTGTCTAGTTTTCCTTCCCCGGAGACCATGGAAGTGATTTGTTCTTCAAAAACACAGACGCGCAGCGCACTAAGATCAACTAACGCTTCAGCTTAAAAAAATTCCGGGTTATTCTCGTTGTGAGTTTCTGGGACGAGACTTTGTGCATATATTCCGGTGGCTCGCATGTTCTTGGCGCTCTCCTCGGAGGTGCCATTGGTAAAGCTTTTCTCTCGTGTGTGACTTGTTCGGCTGGGGTCATACTTGAATTATTCGGGCCGTGTCGGGATGGTTTGGACTTCAAAAGAGAGATAGTACAAGCACAGAATTTGTCTGGATAGAGTAATTGCGTAAGCGAGTGACTCTTTCGCTAGGAGTTTAGATACTCTTAACGTGCACACCGTTATGCTGGGGCACTGGTTCACTCGGACACGCATGCGAGGTCCTCGGCGTTAAACGCGTAAACCTTTCTGTGATTCCCATTGTGTGGTCTGAATAAGTAGTATGAGTCATCTAGGCCAGCCGGCACGGCTCGATTGTAGTAATTTCTGCTGGGCGAGACCGTTTCCCATCGTTACTCGGGTATTTGTGTTTGGTTACTGGCAACTCTACCATACCGCCTCTGCTCTGCAAGACCATGGCGATGTGCGTAGGCTAAGATGGACTGGATTCAAAAGACCCCTATAACGCACATGCCAACTAATGCAACAAAAGACCCGAAGGATTAACGTGAATCGTTCTCACGAACGAAAAATGCATCGATATCCTGACGATGTAAGAGGCGGCAGCGGCAAAGCTCATAGTTTAACTCCCGAAAGGCTCGATGTACCGCACAGTAGAGTGTCGAGTACCGCAATCCAGCCTTTGACCATATATCAGCGTTGACCTTCTTGCGCCGGACATCAAAAAATCACCTAGTAAGATAAGGACACGCTCCATAACGCTTCAAGCGTTGCTTAGGTGATCCAATACTCTCAAAGCTCGCATCGCGAGACTTGGCAATTCTGGCTTCGTAGGTCTCTTGCGTCTCCGAAAATTGAGGAAAGATATCCTCTCCAAGTGCGCAAGAGCCAACTTTCCCAAGACGTCTTGAAACGTTTATACACTTGATACAGTTGAGTATGCAATGGGTCTGGCAAGACCCCCTAAGACCTCGGAACAAAGTTTTCAATAGACATCATTTGCATACTCAATTGCCGAGCATTGTGTGGCGTTGCAGATTTTCAAACGCGTTCTGGGCTCGCTGTTGGTGTGGACGTCTCGAGTTTCAAGCTTGGCGGGGGCATAATCGGCTTTGCAGGTAACAATCCGGCGCCCGAGAAGCTGTTTTGGACTGCTTTCCATTTATAAGTCAAATGCCTGACTATTGGTATTTCACGGAGGAAATCCACCTTGTCGAATTTCGGGGCTCCGTCGCGCATATATTGTAATGTGCTTTTTGTACAAGTACTTAACACAGCAAAACAACCCATCAAGAGGCTGTAAAAGATGAGATGAGTGAGGCGGCATTTTGAAAGGTATGGTGTTGTGTTCGTGACAACACTGAATAAACGCATCGGTTGCATGGCTTTGATGGCCGTCGACTATCAAGAGTCGGTGAGTTCTTTGGGTGGTAGAGATTGTGCAACTAAGCGATTTTTAAACAAAGTCAGAGAGAGCTCGTTAACTGTCCACCCGTTATCACTCACAGCAATTTGATATCCGAACGGGATCATCTCGAACCACTTCGCTAAATGCACTTTTGCCTGGAAAACAACGAGCGGATCCAAGGCGCGACCAAAGGGGCAAGTACATTCCACCAAGGTCACCTTTCTTTCCCCGGTTTGCTGGATAAAAGGTCCTCGATGTTCAGAACCCGGCATTACTAATTAAAGCCGACCATCCCCATCATGGAGCCAGTCTCACCCACGTTATTAACATCATCTTCATCGGTTCCATATTTCATCTTGCATATCCGAAAAGTCGCCCATGGCTCGAGCATGACAGAAGTATCGCCGGATCTTTCGCGCAGTACCTATGAAAATAGGTGAATCATATACATGAATCACAGCCAAGGGTGTATTGATAGCTTTCATCTGGACGAGCGAAATCGCAAGTCTCCCTATTGTGTCTCCAAGTGCAGCGGCATCGCTCTACGATTTTAGTCTCTCCAAAGCGTCACTTACTTCACTTCTCCTGATGCGTGAGAGGCGGAATGGCGCTGAGTCTGGCACTGGCTCTACGAAGTTTATGCCTCAGAAGTTCGAACTTCAAACGATCGCTTTTTAGCCGCAAAGTACGCAAACGTGCCAAGTCAGATTCGCTTGGACCATTAGGATCATCGCTTTTACTCAACCCTTGTGACAAGCGCTTCGGAGACCGCTGTTCAGCGGATTCTAGCCTGCCTTTCAAGAGCTGGACCTGGCTTTCTAATGCTACTTTCCTACGCCTGAGGCGTGCCAACTTGTTCTCTGCGAGTTGACGAAGCCCGTCGATTTGAGGCACAATCTCAGAATCAGCGGATTTCTTGGCTTCCTCCACCTCCATCTCGGGAACTATCCCATACAATTTTTCGGTCTCAAGAACTTTCGATAGTCTCGGCACATCCTGTATACTTTCGTCTAGGATTTCAATGGTGCTGCTGAGAATTCTGGTGGATTGGTGAAGGATCCTGGCTGTTGTGCTGAGAGAACCATCCGACATTTGGAGTTAGTCTTGGTGTGTTGTGTCAGTTCTGTGGTTGTTTTGTGAAGATATGGTGGTGAAGGGTGTGTATACAGTATCCACTTATCGAGGATATCTGAATCTCGGAAATGCATGGTTTTCTTTATGAAGTGACTGCCTAGAAGGGTATGAAATTATGAAAACTAGCGGGTATAATAGAGAGTTTCGAGACGATCATACACATGTATATAAGTTTTATATTCTTAGTTTTTGACCAATTTTTTCTTTAAAGAAATATCACATTGGGGGGTGCTGTGAAATTTGCTCTTTAAAAATTGGAAAACCCCAATGAAATGCGCATTTTGTTCTGTGAATCCATTAGTTGTAGCCAATAAATACGAATCTCAAAAATTTTTGTACAAGTTCTTTGGTTTTGCCAAAGTGTCAATTAAATAATTGCCAATTATGTTCTGCCTTTGGGTGATTTGTTTTGCGTAATTTGTTTTTTTTAGCTCTAACCTCTGAGTATCTGTGGTGAGCTCCCGCAATTAACGTAAATCACTCCCTTTCGCACCAAACTGGCATTTGGGTCAGCAACAACAGACGCGTCTGAAAAAATACTTTCTTTTTTTCGAACACCTCCAATGCCACCACAATTGGTCGAATCAACTCCAGTTTTGTAAAATTGTAAAACTAGGATCTCATTTACCCTAAAATGTTCAAATAAGGGTAATATCAAGTCAGTGCGGGAAGCAGCACGCGCTTTCAATTTGTCCCGCGGCACTCTTCAACGGAGGAGGAAAGGTTCAAGAAATCACGTCGAAGCAGCCGCAGACCAAACAAATTAACAAAAATCTGAAGATGAAAGTTTATTTAAATAAATTCTCTCCAAGGACTCTCGCGGTCTCGCCCCGGAAGTCAATGCTGTTCGCAGAATGGAAGAATATTTGCTCGCGTCGCATTGCACAGAAGTGAATTTAAAAGTTGGTACCAATTGCGTTTCCAGATTTGTGCAATGACATCCAAATCTCGACACAAAGTACTCGAGACCTTTTGATTATCGACGGGCAAAGTGCCATGACCCAAAGGTACTAAAAGGTTGGCTTGATCATGTGCATAACACGATGCTTCATATGGGATCGAGTCAAGCGATGAGTACAATGTGGACGAGACAGGCTTTTCGATGGGTTTAAATGTGACAAAGAAAGTTGCATCAGGGTCTGAAATACGGGGGAAAAGACAATCAATTCAAAACGGTAATCGAGAGTGGGTGACAGCAATTGAGTGTATCAATGCCACGGGTCTGTTTTTGCACACATTTATCATCTTTAAAGGTAAGCAAATTTGCGAGTCTTGGTTTGCTCAGCTTGAAGAAGACTGGTGCTTGGGAGTTAGTGCGAATGATTGTACATCCAATAATATTGCTATCCGGTGGCTCGAACAGTATTTCATCCCTGAGACAGAGTCTACAACGAAAGGCACTCATGGACTTTTGATCCTTGACGGACATGGTAGTCATTTGACACCAGAGTTTGACAAAATCTGCAACGAAAATGAAATCGCTCTATCCATGCCGCCTCACACATCTCATTTTTGCCACCTCTTTCCCTTTGCTGTTTTGGGCCGTTAAAGACATAATATCGTCAGTTGGCCGGAGAAAGAAGTAAGGTTGATGTGCTCGCTGGTGGCAGTGTGCGCATCAAGAAGATGACTTCATTGGACTATACAAACTTGCTCGAGTAGAAGCTTTCACTGCTCGAAATGTTAGGAGCAGCTTCGAAACTGCCGGTTTAATACCATTTAATCCTCAGCGGGTGTTATCGAAGATCAACATCGAGGTAAGAAACGAGGTGTCTCCAGAAAGTCATCTGACGCCACGTAGATCTTCTAGTCTTGCTGATGATTCGAGTACGCCTTCAAAACACACCACTTGATGAGCCTCGCTTCCTCACATTATAAATTACTAGAAAATTGTCCTGGGGATGTGGCTGGTCCGTTGAAAGCCTTTTTTGACAAACTTTTAAACTACGCGCTTTCGCAGGGTCATTCATATGCGATAGTGGCCAAACAATTCGGCGATGTTCTCGTCACTCATGCCAGGCAGAACAAAAAAAGCAGTAGACCCAAAAAGCGTATGTCCGACGCTAGTGACTTGTCTAATGAGGAATTCAACGAACGCAATTTCAGCTTTCTGAGGAATGTTAATTCCTTTTCGGAAAATTCCGTGGACTCAGAAGATAAAATTTCACAGCCACATAAAAAACGCAAATACACTTGTGGAATTTGTGGGACAATAGGGCATCGTAGACAGACATGTCAAAATAAAGCTCAATAATTTTTTTCATGTTTTAGCGTATGTTTAGCGTTTATTTTCGAAGTCAAAGATATTATATTTTTACAAAATGCAGGCGGTGAATTAAATGCCAGTTTGGTGCGAAAGGGAGTGATTTATGTTATTTACACGTTATTTTATGCACTTATAGAGTTATTGTTGAACGCCGAGATTCCTGTGTGGTATCTTGGGCGTTAGAATTGTCTTCCAGCACATTCTTGACTCATCAGGTGTGCCTGTATGCACACCTGGATATATAAGGAGGTGAAAAGTTTTCACTCCTACACATTTATACTTTAGACAAATAAAACTGCATTTTCCCAATCAAGGGTTTACCGTACATCTAGTAACATCAT
>JAKTWD010000270.1:0-10148 GCA_030581935.1 Metschnikowia corniflorae | reverse complement strand
TAATGGGCAAGCACTACCGCCATTCAGACGAAAACATGTGGAAGTCTTTGTGGAAGTCTGCCAGATGGTGCCAATTCGTCGAGGGCGACAACGGCATGTTGATGTACAGGAACAACAACGGATTCGGTGTGCCCCCAAAGAAATAGAGATAGAGATAGAGACTCGTGTGCTCGGTTTTCTACACACATTTATACACATCTTAGCATCTTTTGCGATACACGACCTATTTAACGAATGGAATTCCCACCGGCGTGCGGGCCCTGTAGCGGGCGTACTGGTCCCCGAAAAACGACACCAAAAAGTTCTCCTCGTACTCTATGCGGATCCGGAAAAACAGGGTAAGCTTAACCGCACCTAGGGCCAACATGACCCAGTTTTGTAATAGAATCTGAGTCCCAATAAACCACCAGAAGTATCCAAAATAGCTCGGGTGACGAAAAAATCTATAAATGCCATTGGTGACAAGTTTGTGTTGTTCTGTATGTTGTTGCTGGATATGATGATTGAACGAAACTCCCGCAGTGTACATGGCAAGCGATCTGAATACCTGTCCAATAAATAAAATGGCAAATCCCGTCAAGAGATAATACTTATTGTATTGCAAAAATCGCTGTTTGATCACACTTTCTGCAATCGAAATGAGAAATGTATAGTGCAAATGTCTGTCGTTCAAAATGAACGAGTCATCGTCCGTGGCCAGAGTATTGTATATAGCAGTAATGAAGAATTCAAGTGTGTGGAAAACACATTGGCATAAAGTGTATACGGCAACACGACTAAGCGACGAATGCCATGAGTCAGAAAGCGCGATCCCGAATATGGAGGTCGCCAGAACGGCGCCTAGTGCAAAGGCTTTTCCGGCAACGACATGTAGCTTCACCTTTTCAGGTTTATAGTTTGAGTAGTTGGACATGTGCCTTCGATGCCTAAAAGGCCGGCTGATGAGACTTAAGTACGGGCCGTGCCTGGTGCACGGTGACGCCTATATGCAGGACGCATGCATGATTTGTTCTGTACACAGGACAATTGATATAGAAGCAGCGCCCGCAGGGCGCTCGGTTTCCATTGTGACGGCTGGATCGGGAAGATTCTTCTCACATCGGTCCAGGCAAGGCATAGAGTTGTTTCATATTGTCTCTCTTATTGTTACTCATCTTTAGGTGTTTTCTGGAATTGCAAGGCAGAAAAAATGACCTGCTTCGATGAGCGGTGAGAATATCTGATAGTAAGCTTGAACACATCAAGGTTTGTATCTCCACAAGGTCTATTCTTGAGATAAGACTTGCGCTAATTTTTTTTTGAAGGAAACATATATTACGGAAGAAAACTTTGGACTTAGTTCGCCGACAAAAAAATATATATCGCATAGAAGAAACATAATATGTCGTAACCACATTTCAGATGTAAATGCCCACCCGGGGATTTCACTCATAACTTACTCTGCCAAAAACCCCCTGCCCAAATTATGATCAACTTGTCATTCGTTTTCCCTATATGTTCAAATGTCATCGACCCATCGGATTAATCCGATGAAGTGCTTTGGATAATAGTCTATCCAGTAAGGGAACGCTATTGGCTCATTCTACACTGCATTATAGTAGACGAGGGAGTTCAATACACATGCGGGAGGAAAGCATCAAAGATTTATGCTCTCAGCTGATAACAATATTTTGGCAATGGTGAATCTGATGAAACTCAGAATACTCATGGACTCTTTAAAGGTGGTAGCGTAATTGAACGAGGCATTCGTACATACCAGGCCCCATAAACACAAAATCAACATTTCAGCACAGCTATGTTCGAATACCAAAAAAACAGTCCTCTATTTACGATCTATGCACTATATACTCGATTTCAATCAGACGTCGAATGTCCATCCTATCCACTCCAAAGCGTTGGTGTCTTTGAACTCAAGGTCAAATCACAATTGCAGGTTGACCAAAGTTCGCCAAAAGTCTCTTAGACCTACCAATTGATCTTCAATTATCAGGCTCACGCATAGGATTAATCCCATTCGTGATATTTGATGGGCTCAATACTGTTTATCGATACTTCTACATACTTCATTAATGCGACTGTCGATTATGCCTGATGAGTCTTCCCCTGAAGGACTCAGTACTAGTTCTGTTGAGCAAGTACCCATTGCTTCAAAAGACCCTGTGAAGCCTTTCCGTCAGTTCAGGAAGGTGTGGCCCGACGTTGAGCTTGACCCCGCCTGCCAATTTAGGGTAGGGCAGTTTTTATCAGACACATCTAAGATCATCTAAAACCATCTCTCTACAAACTCCTGTTCATGAAGCGCTTCCTGGTGAATGCTAGCCAGAACTTGCTGGGCACATTGGCATCCTCCGCATAAATCCGCTTCAATAAGCGGTCGGCCAATTCTTGACGGAATTGCTGCAAGTATCCTCTCAAAAGCTCTGCCTCATTTTTCGACGCCGGCGCCTGGTAAACCTCGTTCATTGGGAACCCAATATCTCCGGGCAACAGAAAGGAGTCAAGAGCCAAGTTATTTAGTGCCCTTACCGCGTCTCTGTAGGTGACCTTGGCGTTCAATTTCAGCAAACACTCGCTGACAAACAAAATGCCGTAGATGAGCAACCGGTCGGCCGGACCCTTGATATCAAAATTTTTGAAAAAGGAATTGGCCCGGAACAAGTCGAGCGTTTCTTCAATAATGTCGTATTCTTGTGTCAGTGGGTAAGAGGGACCCCTATATTGGGTGCGGATCGGCAACAACACAATGTTTCCGACGATCCGCTCTGAAGACTCGCCGAGAAAAGTCGAGTGATAAGCAGGCATTATTCGTATATGCTGTTTGAACGAAGAATGAGTTTGGGGATATGTTGATAAAAGGCGTGTTGTATTTGAGAGCGATATGGTGGCTGTTGAATGTTAGCAATAGGCGAGGGAGAGGTGGTCTGTGTGCAGGGCATGAACGCTTGGGAGAGTTTGTTTAAATATACCGTGACTGTGGTTGAAATTTGTTTAGACTTGTGAGTTGCAGCAAAAAAATGAAAATCTGACAAGCCTTTCTGACAAGCCTGTCTAATCGATCGTTGTCAAGCCAGGGTAGCCTGTGTCCGTGGGTGTTTGACCGGACGTGTCACGTGACTCGGGTTTTCACGGTAGATCCGAGCCCGAGTCAGCGCCTAGCCTCTCACTGTGTGAATGGGAGATCTGCTTCTTTCCTATGTGTCTTGGCGCAAGCGTGGGAAGACAGCCTTTTCAGTATTAGCGCTTTCCAGCATTGACTTCCAATGCGTAGAATCGATAAGTGCGCTTATTAAAGAAGAGGCGGAAAGCTTGAGGTCAGTTTGAATTCCTGAACTTCATCTACGCCTATTTCTACCCAAACATCAGTTCATCTCTCTTGAAGAGCGTGTTAGTATGAAAATACTCTTTGGTCATTATTCATAAGATTCCAGGGTTAATCAGACACTTAAACACCCTTGATTCTCCTACTACAACTTCTGTTGCTCTTGAGAAATTCATTGAGTCACAATAAATCAAAGCGGCTGACACCTCCCTAATTTTCCGCAGCATGAGATCTCGAAGATCTTCAAATAAAAGTTGCACACACACAGGGTGAATGCAGATGTGTGTGTCATTACATGACACATTTTTGAGGCCCATGATCCAAAGCTGATCTTGTGTCAATGCGAGTGACAGGCAACGAGGTTAGAAAAAAAAATATCGGGATCTTCGTGCGTCAGATACTTGGACTTGACACATGGGCAGATCTAGACCAGAGGACTAAAAAGAAAGTCTTCACCCTGAAGGTGTGCGAGATCTACAGAGGTAGTAAAGTCATGCAGAGCTCATGAAAGTGTGGACTGTTACACTTTTCATGGATAAGTAGAAAGCCTTGACTCAGCCGGGAGGCTATATATGTGCCACAGCCCAAGTATACTTCACGAGAGTCATCCCAAAATAATTTTTAGGGAATTATTAGCAGCTTACATCTTCCACACCCTGAGTCAAATTCAGAAATCTATTGACGATACCAGTTTGAAATCTGTTATTTGGCCGCCATATCTCCAAAAACACAAAACACAAGATGACAACTGCAGTATTCATTTCTGGTGCTACCGGTTTCATCGCACAACATACTATCCAGCTTCTTCTTTCACAAGGATACGCGGTGGTAGGGTCTGTGAGAAGTATCGAAAAAGGCGAAAAACTCGAGAAACTCTTCAAATCGGACTTTTTCTCGTATGAAGTGGTTCCCTCGTTGGTGGTTGAGGGGGCCTTTGAGGATGTGCTTCAAAGACACCCAGAGGTCACTGTTTTTCTACACACTGCTTCACCAGTGATACTTGATTCAGTCGATGTAGAAGATGACTTGTTGAGGCCAGCCTTGGAGGGAACGAAAAATGCTCTCGACGCGATTGTAAAAGTCGGACCGCAAATCAAAAACGTGGTGATCACTTCGTCTGTTGCGGCAATGGTGAGTGTTGAAGATATGAAGAGGCCAGATTTTTCAGTGAATGAGGAATCGTGGAACACAGCGTCTTGGGAAGAGAGCAGAACAAATGGCAGAGCTGCTTACTCCTTTTCCAAAACAGCTGCCGAGAAAGCAGCGTGGGATTTCATGGATTTGAACAAACCAGACTTTTCCCTCAATGTGGTATGCCCATCCTACGTTTTTGGCCCTCAAGCCTTCGACAGTGAGGTCAAAGATGAACTCAATTCATCTGCTGAGATGATAAATCGGATATTCAAAATGCAGCCACACCTGCCATTAGGCTTTGATGAGGGTGTTTTTGTTGATGTAAGAGATGTGGCTAGAGCACACCTAGTAGCATTCACGCTGGATTTAAAAAACGAGAGAATCATTTTGAGCACCGAGGATTTCACCTCTCAGAAAATTCTTGACATTATAAATGATGCATTTTTGGAGTTACGCGCAAGATTGCCTAGGGGGTTCCCCGGTATGAGAAACCATGCTGAGGTTTGCAGTATTGATAACACAAAGTCCAGAGGAATATTAGGGTTTCTGCAAATGGATTTGACTACGTCTGTAGTTGATACCGTTGCTCAGTTATTAAGAGTAGACAGAGTGAGGGGGAGAATCACTATTGGCAACGGCTCGGGAAAGCGTCTCTAGATTGTTTATGAAGTTTGAGCTTTCATCTGATTGATGATTCGAGAAATCTTGGGCCTCAAGCTTAGGTGGTAGTTGAATGCAATACTTGATAGTTGGGCTTAAAGCAGTGTACATACGAAAGGTGTGTCATGTCTTATCAAAGGTCAAATTGCAATCCTTTCTATAGTCTTCATTCAAACTCGTGCCACTTGGGATAGTCGATCAGTTTGACTCGGGAATCAACTGTCAAGGGATGTATTAATGCTGTGTAGTGAATGTCCTCATATTTCAATTACACAGCTCGCTTCCGTGTTTGATGATATCTTGTAAGCATCGCCTGGTATTCTCCGTACCGGAATGGTTCCGCCACTCCTGATGAATTTCACTTATTCCCATCTCATGAAGTTCTCATGAAGTTCTCATGAAGTTCTCATGGAGTTCTCCTCACGAGCTACGCCTAAGCCAAACGGTAATGTAGCCGTCAAAAGTCTCATTTAGCCATCAATGTCTGATCACGTAAGCATTACCTCACCTGACTTCTTTCTGTTCATGACCTGGCTTGACTCAATCTTACCCCAGTACAGAGAATCTCTCAAAATCAATGTGAAACGCTGAATTTTTCAGACCAACAACGTCTGCGCAGCTTGATGACAAATTGCCAAAGTAAGAAGAGAAAATCCTGACCAATACGCCTTTTTCGAAAGAATGAGAGTCTTGCGCTAGATGTTTAAAACTTGGCTCATGGAGGCAACTCTCTTACCTATTTGAAAAACACATCTGCATCCATCGTTGCCGCTCACAATAATACCTATGGTTTGAATTGAGGCCTCAGATAACAGGACCAGGTCGCCTTCCACCTTCAAAATGCTTCATCGAGTTCTAAGATTTGAAAAGGAGACCACTGAGTGACTTGAAAAAAGAGACAATTTATCGAAGGCTTACTGGGAGCTCTGTAAGGTGAGAAACATCTCGTTCACCGAAGAGGAAAACCTGGCGGGTTTGATTGCAAAAGTACTGAAACAAGCCAGGCTCAAACTACCCCAGTACTATTCTTAAAGCGATGTGGACGACGGTATCCCTCAAGATATTGAGCCGATCAAGAATTAGTGTCTAGCCTTCTTTCTTGACCCTCGTGTAACGTTTGAGTTCTTGACAAAAATGGGCTTCTCTCATACGTCAATCTCTACCATAAAGTGGCACGTTTGGGGCGTCTTCGATTGCTACGTGCTGAAATTCGGCGTCACGGTTGACGTGCGTGCTGAGAATACAAGACAACTCTGGTCACATGAATGTGGAAAAATGAAGGGTAGATTCATGCGTTGGAGGTGCAAGTTGGGTGATTGGGCTGACGGGTTATCAATTTACCTTGCTGAAGATACATTGTATGAGATGGATTCGATCGAAGAGTTTTACCATCCTCGAAAAAGGTGGTCCTAAATCTCATGGCGAGGGACTTTTTGGAGACTTCGGCCATGTCTGCACCCGCTGAGTCGTTATTCTCGAGGGTAGCTGACACGATGACGAAGAGACGCAGTCGATTACTCCCGATACCAATTGAACGACTCTCTCTCATCGGGGCCTTACTTCTGACGAGGTGGCAGCATTATCAGATGAGGAGAGCGATTTTGTCATTGACGCAACACCACGTGAGGCAGACGGGTGTGACTGTATCCCCTTGGATAATGAAGAATAAGTAGATGATGACCTCACTGAAGTATTTACATAGTCTAATTTTTGAAAATAAATTATGTGGGATTAAGGCGTTTAAGTGATGCCACGATAGTGAGTAGTAATTTGGTATAATTATATATAGTTACAACTTACTACATACTGATTGTACCACGAATAGTATAATAATCCCGTTAATTACTACTAAAATTAGTAATAGTTATAATTATTGGAAAATTTTCCTTCGCAGTGTAAAAGCAAAACAAATGGTAGTTGGCAAGACTCAACTATTGAGTGGGTCGAGTCACTTGAGCTTATCGATTGATGTATTCAGAGCTAGTGACCAATCCATACCACTAGATATAGGCAAAGCGACGAGGACACTACCACACAAGAATCTCAGTAGAATTCCAACAATAAGGCACTTCGATCAAGCTCGGACCCAGCGTCATAGCTCCATATAGTTTTAATCTAGGAGAAGAAAAACTAAAAGAAGAGAGAAGAGACCGAAAATACCTTCAAGCTGTTCAGGTCAGTCTTCTATATGGTATTTACCCGTCAAGTCAAGCTCATTCATAAATAAGATCCATGCCACGTGGCAGAATTATAATCTATAATGGACAATAAAAAAGAATATGTTTGAACATCTCTAAGCAGGTAGCAAAATTACAGCGTAGGTCTTCAGTCGAGACTACACCTAGCACAGGTGTGTAACAGAAAGCCGTGAGCAGCGATGCTTTCACGAACAGCTCCTACCGCAAGCTCACAATACATAGTTTGTTTCAGCCAAAAGATTAAATGTTGCAACTTCAGCAAGAAAAGAAACGGTTCTCAGTCAGTATTGCGCCGAATTCACCAATTTTGCTGGGCTGCAATCGGTGTTGAGTCGCATCGTCACATCGAAAAATTTCGCCAAAGTTAACAATTTCTCGTTATCGTAGTTACGATAACGACAGGCCCTTCGTTAGTAATAGAATCGTAAAATTTTACGATGTACTTACGATTTTCTGGCATGTTACAAGGTGTGCACAATGCGTATCGGGCTGGCTCTGATTGGGTGGTTCCATAGAAAGCAAAAAACCTAAGAACATGGACTTTTGGGACTACAAAAGGTTATAACTCGAGGAAATGTACTATACAGAAATGGATGCCTTGAGAAAGAAGCTTGCTATGAAGGGCCAGTTCGCTCTTACATTTGATGAGTGAGAGCCAGTAATCGAAACAAGCTTTTGGGGATCACATTACACTTACTCGGTAATTCCGTTGAACTCAGGGATTATGTAGTTGTGTGTGAGGTGCTCGAAGTGAGATTCATAACAGGAGGAGTATTTTGCCAGGACGTTATCAAAAGTTTTGCTTTGTAAAGTTGAATTGTTATCAAAAGTTTTGCTTTGAAAGTTGGATTGTATCTATTACGAAATATAATGCCTCGGTACTGAGCGTTCAACTTGACCAATTCAAAACTAGGAACGTCAAATTCGTTGGTAATCTACGTTGCGCCGGTCACGTATTGAAAATCTAAGAAATTATTAGGCATTTCACGTGTTTCAAGAAGTAGGATTCTAGAGCGTTAGAGCATCCTGGAAGTTGATGTAAGGCCTCCCTTCTCGAAGGATTTTCAATTCGAATGAAGTCACTTCCCAATCTGGCTCGAAGGCTTATGAAAGGCGTTCGCAATGAATTGTTTCTTCTGACGACGTTTGAACACCAGGCCGAGATACGAATACTGCAAGACAAAAAGCGAAAAGGCCCGGAAACTTTGATATTGGAGAATAAAATTTGCTGGCTTTCGACACTCGAAATATTCTTATATGGAGTATTCATATAAAGAGGTTTGCCTGTACTTATGGTGTTTAAGATGGTGATGGGTCTGCCGACGCAACACTGATCACATCCGATGAAGACCGCAGGAATGTCGTTGGATCTGTAGCTGGACCAGGGGACCTGTACGCACTAATGGGTTACGTACATATCACTAAGTGAGTGTTAGTGTTGTGTGTTTTGCTGTAATACGAGTTGAAATTACGATAACGAAGCCTCTTCCCATCGTAATCGTGACAGAAATCCTTGGCATTTGTGATTACGACTTGTATTACGCTTAACACGAGCATCGTGTCTTGCCCAAGGTATACACTCAGCCCAACCATTTGGCGAGCTGAGCCAGCCACGATAGCATATGTGCTCTAAGGGTTTTTGAACTTTCTTGATTGTCAATGTACCTTGCAGGGCCTTTCGCAAGCATTTAACTCGACGTGTGAGGATCACCTTTGTCCGGGAAATATATATCACTCATCTGAATGTGAATTTTCTGGCCCTGGTTTTGGCAATGCTCTCAGGATTGGCTTCGACACTAAATCACCAATGCCGTCGAACTTAACTTTGCCCATGCCGTTGATCAAATAATCGCATGTCTACTCCAACTCTCGTTGACTCGTCGCCCAGCTCAGTAGTGTCCTCATCTTCACACTCAGAGCCCGCCTCCTCGATGTCAATTCGATCCCTGTCATTCTTCCCACAACTGGAAGCCAGCCTATGTATTTGAGAAAAGCCAACAGGTTTATCGATTTTGGAAGCTCTTTGTTCCTATATTTTGTGATATTATCACTAGTTGCAGAGAACAGATATTCGGATGGTGCTGACACGGGGAAGCCCATCATCTGTGTTGCATTGTGTTGCATTGTCTTGGAAGGTCAAACCCCCCCCCCCCCCTCTGAAAATTACAAATTCGTAATTCGTAATACTTGAGGGGATCTTCATTTCAGAAAGAAGTCAACTATGTATTGGCACAAGTTGGGCGCTTCGATAAGAAAGACCAAAAGCATTTGGGTCTCGAAAATTTCGAAACTAGCGAACTCGACTGGAATACTTAGTGAATTTGCACCGCATTTTAGATATTTTTGAAGCCCCAAACCTTCATCGACAAGCTAGCCCAGAATCTACTATCGGCTTGACCATCCTAACGGTCATAATCTTCTCGAGAACGTTAGAGGTTTAAACACGGAACTGCTCAAACACACAAATCCGTATCTTGCTCGAAGACTTGATGCTTCTTACACAAATCATCTTGAATACTTTTCCATCGATGAAAAGGATCTTGGAGACATAATCCCAGACCCATGCTCAAGCTTTTGAACAAATAATGCAGGGGATATCATTTGGGAAATTGAAAATTATTTGCAGCTTGTTTATCTGCGCTCTGCAAACAATTTGGAAAAGAATCGGAATCTTGAGAAGCATAGAACGAGCCTCAGATTCAACTTCTCGCTAGGCGTGATAGCTCCGGCTGGTTTCATGAGGGCGAACCTTTTGGCAATGAGTATGACGAGCTTACGTTTTATTTGGATTGAAAAAAAGTGTTGAGAATCATACATCCGAACAACTTTTATCGAAC
>JAKTWD010000269.1:0-10152 GCA_030581935.1 Metschnikowia corniflorae | reverse complement strand
CACAAAGCTTGTTGTCGGCAATGCACCGGGAACATGGTTTTCTGCCGTCACATTTCGTTTTCTTGATACGGCACAGGTCGCATGCTTTACCGACTCGTTTTTTCCGGTGGTGCGAGTGGTCTTCGGGCGAGGACACCGACATGCCTTGTTATTATATTGATTTTGTGAGGTGGAAGAAAATTGATGCTGGAAAACTCCCCAAAAACTTGTTACGGAACACTGAATACCAGATTGCTTGGGGTATATGTATTTATGCGAGATCTGGGTGTTTTTATTACTAATGTGGCTAGGCGGCTGCAGACAGCTGCGTGCGCATGCAGCTGCATGATAACGCCGCGAGGTATTCTCGGTCGGTGTCTCGATTGGGCTTAAATCCTTGAGAGTGCGCCGCGTGATTCACTTCGAGCCGTGGATATGCAATGCTAGTATAGGTGGGGCTCTGTCTAAGGTCTCGTTTGCCCACTAAAATGTATGCAATGTTCACGGATAACCCATTCAGATTTCAGAGAATGAGCTTGCGTGAACAGAGGCTTATATTTCTTTTGTTTGATAATGCGGCGAAATTCGAAGAGTGTCCCGCCGCGCCCCGCAAATACTTCCCTGTGGTACATCGTATTTTTACTGAAATCACATCATAGCAAAGATCGCGGAGTTTACCCAGTATCGGCGACAGCCGAACTCTCGGGAGCGCAATGCGGCGGGTGCTCATGCATGCACGTGCGGCGTATTTCTCGTAATGCAAGCAAGACACACGGGAAAAAAGAAACGGCCTCCGCAAGCCGGGCCAGATGCCGGAACCGCAGAGAGAAATTGCAGAATCTTAACGCCGAGCTGCGTTCCCACACGAGCTAATCTGCGCCAGGAGCAATCTCTTCTCTCTCCGAGAGACACACAAGCTTGGCACACTTGTTGCGCTAACAGCAGACACATCACATACAGGCACAGCGTTGCTTGCTCTGTGTGAAGGGGCTTGTATGTGAATGCCTGCATATACCGTATGCAGTGCTCGGTGTAAGACACAAAGAGGCTCGTTGAGATCGGGCGTGACTGAGGCCAGAGTCGAGACTCCGGAGAGTCGACTCTCCGGAGATTCGTGAGCCTTTCGGAAATTCAGATCGGCTCCGACAAGAATTTGGTAGCAAAATTAACTTACTCCGCTGAATCTCAACACCACTGGAACAGAAACGTTCATTAGAGATTGACAGGCAAGCGCACACAGACCCGCTTCGGCGAACCTCTTACATTATGCAAGGGCCCTGAGATGTTGCTCAAGTGTGGCGCAAAAGCCAGAAGTCGTTCAAGAGTCGTGATGGAAGCGCAATTCGAAAATATCAATGGATAGCGTTGCCAAAAGGCCTCGTTCTCGCCTGCACCAGAACATAATGATTAGTAATGATGAAAATATACCGGTTGAGGTCTGGCACTGTGTGCCGGCCGGATATATTGTATACAGGCTCATTACCATCCGAGCTGCATATTTATTGCGAAACCATCATTGGGCCGGCTCTAAGCCAACGGGGAAGGGTGCGAGCAACGCATGCATGTCTTTTTGCGCAAATTTTTAAGCCACATAGTTTGCGCTAACACTCTGACGTCGGATTTAACTTCGTGCAGTCGTACTTTTCGGACGTAAAGAAACAATTTTGTTGCTCCTAGCACCGCCTCGGTTAAATCGGCTGTATTTTCCAAAAAGAAACAAATTCAAGATGCAGGATATTCTTTTTTTTCCGCTTATTCTGGTTACCACGGAGAAATGTGCGTGGAGGTAAGGAGATATGCCGGAGATAAGGCAGAACGGAGGCGTGCTTGACACATGTGTCGGCGCGAACCCCGGTTTTTGTAGCCGACCATGACGCACCCATCTAGACTGTGCAGTAATGTCATGCACTCTCCGGCCGCTTTGTGGGCGTATTTCAAAACCCATGCAGAATGCATTGCAAGGCATGGGATATAATCAAGTTGCACCCATGGTTTGGATCTGATTTTCTTAAAATAGATCGTTCTTTAGGAAGCTTTTTTTCTTCGCGCTGGTTGCTCACATGTTTTCGTTTTTTCTACATACTCAACCAGCCCTGCCCCATAAATGTGCCCAAGCTGAAAAGACGACTAATTCGCCTCTTTCCAATGGCCTGACACCTCAACAGTACGCTTTTTTCATTATTTTCTTTTCATTTGATCACTAATTTTCTTGCAGAATAGATGGCTATCAAACTACGGGGTCGAACGAGATTTCATCGGATATGCACCAACTTGCGTACGTCGGTGCCTATATCGCATACAATACCTGTGCTTCAAGCAACAGAAGATGGCGTGTCCGATTCAAAATTGTTCAAGCTATTTACGATCCGAGATAGTCATAAAGCGACACACTAGACAGAAATACTCGGGTCTATACTCGAATTCTTTTTTAAGAATCAAACAATCAGATACCCGAAATCAGCGGTCACCGGATCAATTCCCAGGTACTCCCATAGATTGACGGTAGTTGTTGTTTTATACGGGGTCTGATGCGGTAATGAATAAATCTCTGGGTATCGTGGAGACGTCTGGGAAGTCATCAAGGGACAATATTCAGCAATGAATATGGTGCAATAACAACGCGAGATGCCATCTCTGTCGAAACAGGTAGGGCCTTCTTCCCGAGAATAAACACTGCTAAACGACAAGATTAAGATAGGCTGTTCTAGAACCTGATCAATACGGTTAGTATTGTTGACCATGAACGGAAAAACCCTGGTTTTGTGTAAGTGATCAAATGAAATTTCGCTAATGAAGAGACATAAGTGTGGCTGAGTCGTTTGTACATACACTCATATTTCGTTAATATGTAGAAACTGCTTGTGTTCAACATTGTGGTTGATAATGAGGCCGTGTCTATGAGCGCTATAGCTACAAGTGATGCTGATCGCAAAATGGCCGCAACCTGAGCAGAGTCAGAGGAAATTCGGTTTTATAAGTGGAGCTCGAAACCACAAGAAATGAACTTGGAGTTTGTTTGGAAGTTCATCTAAAGTTGGAGGTTGTAACTGGCGGTAGTTGATTGATACATGAATTACGATGAAGTACCTTGATGGTCTTTGGAAGCCCTTCAAAATACTGGCATCGTATTGAGTGGAGCTCACATCTTGAGGTTTCTGATCCACGCACTAAACAGCTGTGAAAATGGAAGCAATAGAGCGCTTACACAAGAATTGGAGATCAGCAAGTCGCGTGGATCATTTACTTATGCATAGTCCATGTCGATGAAGTCCTTTTTCCTAATACTGGCTCTCAGTGAATTATAATATGATGAAAGACATCCGACCAAAGAATCAGCAAACTCGATCGCTAGTCTATCATCAACAGCGCTTTGATAGCCTTACCCGGGTAATCATCAATGATGGAACGGTGGAGAAGCAAGGAGACCTGTCGCAGATTTCTAGTACAAACACGAAGCAACAAGCTGACGCCAACACCACTTTCCCGTGCTGTCTCTACAGAGCTTTACAATGTTTATAGAGCAGTAAATTTTTATTCCCTTTCTCTGCTCGTGGATGGCGACTATCATAACTCATGTCATGCACAAGCAATGAAAAGATAGTGAATACTTGTATTTTCTATGCGAGTCGTGGTATTAATAAGCACGCCCCACAACTTGAGGTTTAATTTTGCTCAGATGCACAGTATTGCGGCGATTTGTCACCACCGCTTTGCGGCTGGGTAGCTTAGTAGGGTGTCGGAGTCAAAACACGTCATAGTACAAAAACTAGTAGTTCCAAGAGATATAAGAATGGGGCATTGGGTTGGTAAAAGGACTGAAAAAAGGCGTTTCCCGGGAATATGCGGATCCTATCAAATAGACAACGAGAACACTAGACAAAGAAATGAATCATGACGACCGCGAGACATTTACCTGGTCTTTCCGTTGTTCTGATCCTTCCTCAATATATCATTACTCCCAACATGCTTACCTGGCAAGTGCCATGTTGAACAATGGCGAGTCTTTACCTAAACAAGACTTGAAGAATCCAATCTCGCTTTTCGCAAAGAAAATGCGAGGGCTGTACCGGTCTCTTCTAAGCAACCGATTCTGCTGGCCCATTGTAAAAATGGTTTCGACGGAATGACGTGCTCAGACTCAGATATATGCAGCGATATGCGTAAAGTTAGGCCAACCACGCATGATGTTAGCCGTGTCGCGTATGAACAGGCAGTTCCGGGACTTCCGGGTCTGTAGGTTTATGTAAATGTACATGTAGATCTGTATATATAGTATGCGTGGTGTTCTGGTAACTATTGGCGAGCAGGAGCTTTCGTCGACAATTCTCTCACATGCTTACGGTGCTCTCGTCCGACTCAAATCCTGCTACTTTGAAATTTTTGTCATTTTGGGGACAAATGAAACCCCGAGTTTGTCTTTATTGAAAGTACGACTGAGGGACGACTGCAACCAGGGTTTCTGCGACGGCCAGAAGGCTCTGTTCAGTCCATTCTCACTTTTGAATAAAAAGAAGACAGGTTTATCGACTACCTGGACCATCCTGACAACTCCATTGTCCATCCCTGTTTGATAAATTGACGAGAAAAGACACTTTTCCGACCATACTAAGCTCGTACCGGATGTCAAGACCGGCGAGCTTCTCTACAAAGGCAACGGTACTTTCACTCTAGCGAAGGATTAGATAATGGGGTTCGGAATTGACGATCGAAAGACATTCTCACCACACGTCACTCAACTAGCATACAAAGATAGTCAGGAAAGGTTGCGTGACAAAGAACTCTATCGAAGCCAACCTTTCATAGTCCCCAGAGTGTGAACTAGATTCACCCCAACAAAGGACTAAGTTTGTGAGGAAGGTTGGAGAAGAGAAACGCACTTGAGTCCATAGAATCCACAACCTGGATGGAGCAGGCCAATGAAAGCTGATTCTGGTTTAAGTAAGTATGCTATAAGAGTATGTTGGTTTCCATCCCTGCTTACGTTCTAACTTTTCGGATTCAAGAGGACTAAGAATTAGCGGTACAGACAAATGCTCACGGGATTCATAGAAACAACATAAATTTTCTTACAGTCACTTTCTCAAGCAAATGAAACTGTCAAATGCGTGTATTCAAAATACCTTGAATGGAGGGTGATATGATAGACGTAGCAGACGAGTCAAAAAAGAAGCATAATGGTGGAATATTTCGAGGAGTAGATGCGCATTTGGTCTGGTGGAGTGGGAGCTTTTAAACGTATCAGGAGATGACATTCAGGGGTGATAGGAGTATTCACAGCTGAGAACTTTTTATTTGTGGACTTGGAAAACGTATTCCTTCCTAGGATTTGTGAATACGCTGGAAAGTGCTTGACTATAAATGAGTTTATTTCAAGAGGTGTGGTGTGGCTATTGCATGTAGTTTGGGCCAATAAAGCTGCTGATTGAAGACCGTTGCTATATATTATTTCAAGCTCAATTGTATTATAGAGACCCCAACCTGAAGCTACAAAATCTAAACTCCTATAGAAAAACCTATAATACATTTTGGAAATGGCATAATACATCTTGGAAAAGGCACTGAGTAGTGAAAGAGCCCGACTTCCCAAGCCATACTCTCTCCTCCTTACCCACTCCGCTTCTGCAAGTCGTGTCAGTCCGTTCTGACCCGAGTATGCTCCAAGAACTTCTTTAACTTGCGTCTCAGAGGTGGTTGCATCCTTTCCTCTCGAACAAACTCGGCGAACAGTCTCCACGTACCAATTGAGGTTGCGCATATTTTCGTACTCATGATTGAATGGTGCCACCATCGAATTCAATTTCACGGGCAATGTCATGCCTAACTGGTTCCACCAGAATTTCGTGCAGCTGCATTCGCTGTAAAGATGCTTGAGCAAACCTGTCAGATCTGCCCTTTCAAGGCATAAATGACATTTGAGGCCTGTAACTGCGGTCTTTGTGTCAAGAATCGGAACATTAGATCCGAAACTAAAATGGAGCTCTCAAATCCTTGTGCTGTATGCATTCGTATGTGTGTTACCTCCGGAGTTTCTCCCCTCGTCGTTTGGGAGAAGCCGGAGGGCAAATTTCCAAACCCTCCATGGTTCTTTCTTAATTTTACCTGATAAGGAGCAGACCCTGGGTGCCTCGGGCACCAAATGCTACGAGATTTGAAACTATAGCTAGAACTGAATCTCAACATCAATTATTTGGACGATACTCGGGATTCTTGTACGTTTGGTCGTTGTCCAGGGCATTTTCTAAATGTAGCATGTCATGTCAATGAGGCGTGTTGGTTGGCAAAATGCTCAGGCTAAGCCTAGGAGAACTGATATTCGTCTTCTTCTTGATGATCCGTATTTCCAGGTGGAGAAGAATCTTTAGCATCTTCACCAATTATGTCTGCTTTGCCAAAGTAGTTGATGAACGTGTCCACTTTCAAGCTCTGCCATGAGTCGTTACTCCAATAAATCGCTTTTGTAATGTTATCGTTTTTGTGGGTATGACCAAGAGTAATTTCTTCGTGAATAAACTCCAACCGAAACTTTTGTAATGAGTTTAAAAGTAGTTATGAAACCTTGGTCTGATGGCTGCAATTTCGAAGCCGAGTCAAGGGGCAAAAAATGCACCACCCTGTACTGGAGTGCTTGTGTTGCTTCTAATGTTTTCACTGTTGCCTTGTGCCCACTATAATTGTCTATTACTAAGTGTGTATTCCCTCTCATCTAATAGAATATTCCGGGAAAAAAAAATACGATATTCCAAAGAGACCAGGTTTTGGCCCTTAACTATGTAAAAATATTCCAAAATCTCTTTAATTTCGAAAGTCGCCCAGAATATCCTAGATTTCACGAGCTCTGCTTACGAAAAGTATTCTTATAGCCAGGTTTACCTGTAATGCGTAGTTGCCAAAGATAAGTTGAATCAAGCGGGACTTAAAAATGAACTAGCTGTTTTTCATAATGAAGCTTTCGTGACGTTCCAATATCTGAGGGCACACAAGCCAATAACTGCAAAGAGTGTCAATTATTGCTCGTGCACTGCCCTCACCAGTACATTGGTCTGACTAGTGCTACAGATACTCAATAAAGTCCTCCTACAATGATATCTGTATGAGAACATGCAAAGCTCACCTTTGTTTTTGAATATAAAGAACCAAATTGAAACAGCCCTAATACCAGGTGTATATGTACCCAATAGTCCCGTATTGCAGATCTTCAAAATGTCATGAATTTGTCACTGCAGGCCTTGCTCATTCGCAGGGCATCATTTGAAAGAACGCTTCAGTTGATACGGATCATACACGTAGGGAACAAGAAAAAACTATCATTAAAAAATAAAAAAAGCGCAGCACCACAATTTCGCATATGGTCTATTTCCACTTCAATGTGGGGACCAGACAAGGTAACCCATCATCGCCGTCACTTCACACATTGAGCGGTTCAAGCAGAGTATTTTATCTTATCCTCAGTCGTATCTTTGGTCGGAAGATCTTAGATATTTGGGGACCAGTCTTTAAGGCGTGGATTGGAAGTATTATATCAACAAATTGCCATCCATTACATTGGAGCTGGGCTATTGATTGATCACGCAGGATCTGTCTTTGTGTCCGAGTGATCTGTCTTTGTGTCATTCAGGGCGGTGGGTGCACAAAGACTTCTTTCTTTCTTTCTTTCTTTCTTTCTTTCTTTCTTTCTTTCTTTCTTTCTTTCTTTCTTTCTTTCTTTCTTTCTTTCTTTCTTTCTTTCTTTCTTTCTTTCTTTCTTTCTTTCTTTCTTTCTTTCTTTCTTTCTTTCTTTCTTTCTTTCTTTCTTTCTTTCTTGCTTGTCTGTCTGTCTGTCTGTCTCTGCCGGTCACATATTTCAGGGTCCAGAAAGAGCACCGCTGTTATGAAATTCGGAGAGCACGCAACAAACGTCAATCATATGAATGACCTCCATTCCCACCAAGTATACACACGTCAAATCTATTTTTTCTCGGCATATCTAGAATTATGTTTTCCATAACCATGTTTTGCTCCTTTGGTGCCACTTAGAGTCATCTATGTATTCGAAATACAAACTACACTATGGGCTAGTAATGGCAACCATAACCCAAAGATTTCCATCTGACCTAAGGAAAGTTTCCAAAAGACCACCGAAAATTCTGACCTGGTTATGATGTTACAATCTGTGCAATGGCCGTGTCTGAACAAACAATAGCCAAATTTAAGAATCTGGTCGACTAGATCATGGACCGCTTAAAAGACTTTGCTGGACATCGATTCGATGTACAAGCGTTTGGCAACGAGGCAAAACTCGTCGAGCTGAGGCTCTCCAGAGCCAGCGAGATCGTGTCTAGTGTTGCTACATATGATGAGATTCTTGCAAAAAGAGTCAAGCTTGCCAAAATCTGTGATGATGTAGTAGTTTTCTCGGAGGTATTAAAACTTTTTAATCATATTCGTGGCCAAGATATTCTATTGGTTCACCCCGCCATACGCCTTAAACTGACCCAAACTCGAGGGGTTAATGATATATTTCCAAAACACGCAGAAGATGATGAGCTTTTTTCGAGTGGAAGAAGTTTGTTTCTGGCCGCCGAGAAATATCGATAGCTCCACTCAATTGTTACTCAATCACTAGTTGACTTTGGGGTGGGTGCAAAACGGCATCGGTTGCAACTCGCGCCTCTTCTATGAAACGTGCCAATTAACCTGCTCATTAAAACCCATGATTGCCCGGAGTAATCCAAGATTGAAGAATCAGCTGTAAAGTGGAGCACATTTTGTGTATCTAGCTGTTTGAACTTTTCGAGAGCTCATTCTCTATAAATATCTTTTCTTGGATTCAAGTTTCGTGGAAGCAAATGTGAGTGTATGTGTTATACTGGGAGGCAATTCATGACTGCTTTCCGTGAAATCTGATATCCTTCTTGGCTGGTATCTGGAACCACGTAAGATAATTCCAGTACGGGCTCCAGCGAAAGCCATGAACTGGTGAATTCACGTGTGCGTGGAACAATTGATTTCCACGCTTCAAAGTAACATATTTCTGTTTTTGGAAAAGTCCACTTGAGATGTGTGAAGAATTTACCTGTGCTTTCCAAAAGGAAGTCAGCACAGTTCAATCCTCTCACACTCAGGAGTGAAATGGCTTATTCTCACTCATGATCTTGGCCATATGGTGAGTTAATTTCAACCGAGGATACTTTATGTACCAATCCATGTCTCCGTTCAAAATCGAGCGGAGAACGGCTGCTCTGTGACCTTGAAGTTGTACTTGCATTTGCAAAAGGCGATAACCCCCGCTCTTTGGCCTAGCATACATCTTGGGGCAGCGATACCCTTAAAAACCTTCGTTATACCCTCATCCATCTTCTTCAACTGCAGAGGCCTCACGCATTGCCCCAAGTCTTTATAGACCGTTCGAGAGGCCACAAACATATTGGTGCCTATAGCTGATTAATCAAATCAAGATTCATGTAACCTTGCTTCTTTGTGACAAAAGGCAACAGTCATATAAGCTGTTTCCAGTTAACTCCATTAAAATTCAAGCCCAAGTACTTCAAGTCTTCCGAATACAACAAATCTGGCAAGATTGACGGGTGTATGAACAGTTAGGCTCAAAAGATGCGCTGAGATTTGCAACCGTTTGCAGCCACGGAGCTCATCGGAGCATCAGGCCCGTACACCAGCGAAGGTGGGCAGTTTGCACCCCGGCGATTTTCAGCATTTTTTTGGTTGTTTTGCGATTTTTTCAATTTAAATGTGATTCTGGGGAGGCGTGAAGGAGGGACCGCGGATTAATTTCTGATTATCGGGTGTTGATGGCATCCTGATTTGGCTTAATTTTTCCACCGGCTCAGAGGAAACATGGGCGTGGCGCGATATGCGGAGCGCATTATTCACGACAGAAATGGGAATTTCGATGTAGACTTTCTCAAGATCGATGCTTAGAATGAGTCCACACAGGTTGAAGTACTTGAAAAGTACAACATCTGCATTCTTTCTTGCATGAGGGCACAAAACAAGCGGGAAAATCGGCTAAGAGTGCCTTAAATGACCCCATTTCGGTCTCCCCTTCATCTACAGAGTACCAATCAGCGGCCCACCCGGTCGACGACAACAAAGCCGACGAAGATAACTATTACATGACAAAACTCGTTTGGGATCCACTCCAACGACTCCAACTTGCACAATTTCGAGGCCTCGCTC
>JAKTWD010000268.1:0-10159 GCA_030581935.1 Metschnikowia corniflorae | reverse complement strand
AAGGAACAAAGCCACGGGCCGGTTGTGAAAATTCGGCGTTGAACTCGGTGCTATGGTACCTTGCAAGATCCACAAACGGAACCAAAGCTAGATTATCATCCGCAGAAGAACTATCGGGTACCTGCAAGATTCGAGCACACACAGCCTGGTGTAACTGGAACGCGGTGTCGAAAGTGAACACTTCTCTTATTTCGGGGCACTTTATGACGAGGCTTTCAAAGTCTTTTCTCACTGTTTCTTTCTTCTTGATGAGGCTCTTGATTAGGTTGTCTCCGCCCGTAAATTGCGTGTCCACATCCACAACAGGCATGCTCAAAAGCACTTTGATATACGTCTCCACCTCGGCGATCGGTTCCTCTCTCACCAGTTTGATCAAAGCTAGACCAATAAAGAACCCCCAGATGTAATTACGGATAGTCACAGCCGCATAGTCTCCGATCTCGTCGTTGTCTACCTCACCCACACACGCCTCGAAAATTGGCTTGGTGCGGGCCCAGCTATCTTTATAAGTTGCGATTTCATGAACAAAGTTTCTGATCACACTAAGCGACAAGATGGTGTAGGCGGACGCCGGCAGTAATTTGACGACAGTCGTTCCCTCAGCCACAAAGGATTTAGTGAAGAGCCCGTGCCCGCCAAAAACAGACTTTTTGATCTGGATCGACGGATCAACAGTACCAAAAGAGTTCGCAGCCCAGGTGAACATTTTCTGGACCACCGCATCTGAGGAGGAAGCCAGCGGCTTGGCTTTTGCTTTCGCTTTCGGGCCTGATTTAATGCCTGGTTTGGACTTTGCCCCAGACCTAGGCGCCATTTCTTGATTTTTGCTTGATAACGAACGTGATAGTGTCTTCCTAAGGCTTGAAGGTAGGGTTCGTAACTTCGTAGTGGTGATGAACGGAGAGCGCGAAGGCGAACGCGTGATTATTAGTATAAGAGAAAGACGGTATTAATTGGCTATGGAAAGATGAATTCACAGAAGGTTTTGGAAACAAAATTGAATTATAAGTCGAGAAAAGGCCGTTTTAAATACCACTAGAAGGGATATAATTCAAAAATTGGTCGATAACCACAAATTAGCACTGTCCTAGATGGCAGTGACGCGTACATGGTCTTCGTTACGCATCACGCAAATTTACGCGGCCACTCCCCAACGTCAGCGTATCGTTTTGCGTAATGCCCAAGACTTGCGTAATGCTCCTTAAAGACAAACCGAGAATCGTAACAGCCCATTAAAGGCAGTAGGTGATCATTGATTCCGTCGGAGGTACGAGGGTTGGATGCATGCGAATCACAGGCTCAAAGCAAATTTGGTTGCCGATGTGTTGAGAATACGCGTCTCAGAGCATTCACCAAATGTGCATTTGCAGACTTGCCCCTAGTTGAAACTTCTCCAGTGTGTATTTGAGCAGTAATCAGTATATCACCGCTCAATGAGTAGCTCGAAATGGAGAAACATCAATCCACTATAAGTTTCATCTGTACATGCACCAACATGTGCAGGTGACCGGTGAAGCTCATGGTAGCCAATATCCCACAGTCACACTTATAAGGGACAACGAGACTCGTTGGCTTCGCACGTTCAAATGACTGATAGGCTTCTTTATTTTGAAGATGGAATCAAGGAATTGTTGCGTGTGGTAAGTGCCTGAGTTACCTGCCATCCTCCAACCGTTCTTTCCATTTGAGGCTCTGATTTTTGAATTCTTCCCAATACAAGAGCATTTCAGTGAAACGTTTCCGCTAATCCGATATGATGCTAGATCTGTTGATGCCGTTTTGCACCTCGAATTTTATGACATTGCCGAGCTAGAGTGGGAATACTTCACTTTGCTCAATGTACATGAGGCTTTTCGAGGCCCCAGCATCATGCTTCGAATTCATACCTTGCCTCTATGTGTTTTGTAGCTTGAAGGATCTCGAAACTCGTCACTCCGCGAAGATGGTTACCAAAAATACATATTTGGCTTTGGGATCAAAGGCTTTGGAGAAGCCTCTTGTAACCATCCAGTATTTGAAAAGATAGATGGTGTGAAAGCCCACCCGGGGATTTCACTCAGAACCTAATCTGCCAAAATCTCCCTGCCCAAAATATGTTCAACTTTTCATTCATCATTCCTTATATGTTCAAATGACATCGACCCATCGGATTACCCCAATGGAGTGCTTTGGATACTAGTCTTTCCAGTAAGGGAACAAGAACAACGCCGTCCTTTTCTTCCCTGCACCGAACCGAATCGACCCGCTTAATGACTTTAACAAACCAGTTTAGCCTTTTCAAATTTTCATACGTGACGTCTTGTGGAGCTAGCATCTCTCGTAAATGAATCGTGTTTGTGAATTCGATTTCGTACCACCAGTTTTTTGGCGATCCCACTCTCGTTGTAGAAGTGTCTCAATAAATGAACTGGCTCGACACTCAAGAGGCATAAGAACAGTGGCACTGCGATATTCATCCGTACACATATGACCCGAAACTGAACAAATGGAAGGCTGTGAAATTATTCCTAGCCAACCATTCATGTTTGAGTAGTTTTTCCACAACTTTTTCCATCCTCGCGACCGGCTGGCTCCAGGACAAATCTGTAGGAGTTTGCTTGGTTTGATTAGGGGAAATCTCAACTGCTTTGACTTGCTTAACAGCTTGAACATGACCCCTCGCATAGCCGTTAGCTCCTCCTGCGTTTTGGCAAACGGGCCAGGCTTCTCCTCTATTGTAGTCACTGTCTTCATGACCTGCTCTGGTGATGGTCTCAGGGTCGAAAGGTAACTGGCCAGAGTGTTAAAGTAACGCGTACGTTTCACCACCTCGATCCAGGATTATATGTATAATGTCTCATTTGACGTAAAGGTCCATGCAAGGCTTTGAAGAAGCGCCCTGAGCGCTCACACAAGAAATCTGCCCAGCATACGACACCTAGATTGCTAGCATCTCTTGTGAGATCCTTGTCGAGAGTTTTTCTCACATGGATAGACATTTTCATTTGAGGTATTTTGTATAGCAGTCTGATTGCTTAGTTAAGACGCAAAGAAGCACCACAGCCCGATAGAAAATATCTGCACTTTCATCTGTATGACACCGAAGCCACCTCTTCTGTGTCTAGCGTATATCTTGTCCCGTCCCACACCGCGGAAGACTCGACTTATTGAATTGACCAATTGCGTTACCTCCTCGGGTTTCATACATCGCAAAATGTAAACTGTTTTGGAGCTCACAAGTATCACTGTCCCTTTCGCTCGAGGTATGAGATATAGATCAGCAGAACCCCTCTAGATTGATATAAATGGCAAGTTGTCAATTAGACCTTTTCAATTAACGCCCCCAATTGGAATACCCAAGTAGTTTTTAATTTGGTCTCTAGATTACAAATCGAAGACTGCGGGAATGGCAGGACATGTTGGTCAAGTCCTCCATAATTCAGCATAAACCCACAAAGTTAAAATTAAGAAGAGCTGACTGCTCCAAAATCAGCAATAATGCTGAATGTTTTCCTATAATGCAGTTTATGGCCAAGGTAAATGTTCACATTGTCCGCGAATGCATGATATTTCATTGTTTGAAGTAGCGCAGTTTCGTACACCACTGGTATTCCTTGGAATTTATCCAGGTGGGTTTAAAATGGCTCCAACGCTAGGTTTAATACGAGTGGGCTTGAAGGGTTTCCTTGCCTGATTTCACATCTGATGGGAAGGGAACTCCATGACAGTTGTTCTTGATGGATTGGGCCTCTTGGTCAGTCAATACCAGCATAAAGAGACGCGTCACTGCCGGCCCAATGCCCATCTTCCTCGAAACTACTCTGGAGACAAGTTTGCGTTGTTCACAGAGGATGATCTCTCGAAAGATCGCATCAGGGAGATAAGAATATTCTTTTGAGCGTTTTCAGAAGAGTTGGGAAGGGAGAGTGAGAATGAGCCGGTGAAAGTATCCCGCGGGAAGAGAAGACGGAAGCGGATGATATCTGTCATCAGGACGACAGCAAAAAAGACAATTTTTTGAAAACAATGAGAATATTGTGAAATATGAAAATGAGGCATGCGTACTTCAAAGAACGGAGGGCATATACCCCACTCTATGTCATCTAGCAAGGCATTATATGGCCATGTCAGCAATGTCGGCGCCTGCGGAATCACTCTTTTCTCACGTTGGCGACATTGTTTCAATTAAAGAAAATCGATTGTGTCGTAGCACTATCAAGATTTTGGCGACATTAAGTCGAGTAGAAGACCGCTTGACGAGATGGATTTTCCGACGATTCTAAAGTTGATATCGGAGTTCGGGGAGAAAGCAAGTCAAGAAGAAAAGGAGACCGAACAAGATCTTCCGTCAATTTTGTTCTTGTGGTCTAACATACGAATACTAATATAGATCATTTAATAGAATTGCATGGATTGTCCGAAAGTTTCGTTTCCGTCTTTTTCCACAGGTATATACAAGTTCGGCCATGGCGTAATTACGCGCGACTCCGAGAAGAGGAGACGATTTCGCGTTACGTGGATCTTTCGGCATTACGATATGGCCTCAGACTGTAATTGACAGATCTCACAGTGACAGCACAGGCCTTCATTGTACACCACATTATTCAAAACAAAGCGCCTCCACAAATATTCGTGACCATCGCAATTCACCCAGCTCCATCAATTCCTTTTCTCTTCTCTTCTCCCGTTTCTGCCCGCTGCTTATCTCCTCTGCATCACGTGACCAGATCACGAATGCGGCTGTGATGAGACATAATACAAACACCAATATTGAGATCGCATCGAAGAACCCTCCCGTCGCTATATTTATAAACCCGCCCAAGCAGTATGAGTGCGCCTGCTACGCCTATAAGCGTGACCACGGCGGTGGTACTGAGCATAGAAATAGACTCGCACACTGTAACGCAACGTTCCGTAGTGGCAGAATTACTAGATGAGGATGATAAGACCTATGTTGTGTCGGACAGTGAGCCCGATGACTCCGAGGAGTACGAGGTGACCGGGGCCGGGTCCGAGTCAGAAAGCGACGCTGACTCCGACACTCCCGGCGTTCCCGACGACCTTATATCCGAGGATTTGGCCAAAAACGTTGTATTTATTGACGAGTCTAGTATTGCCCTTGCCGAGGAGCAGCCTTCTGCCAGAATTACGGAGTTCTTACTAAAGCACGAGATCCCTCGCAAAGTATTTCATTCTTTACATGGATTAGTCACCGTTTACCTCTACACTTGTGGGTTTTCACAGCACCAGATAGCAGTGCCACTCTGGGCCTTGTTTACGGGGACTTTTATATTTGAACTCGTGCGCCTTAATGTTTCCATAGTCAATGATTCTGTCTTGCCTTGGGTCAGGCTTTTTATTCGCGACCTGGAGATCCACCTGTGGAACGGCATTGTGTTCTATTTGGCAGGTGTATCGTTGGTGCTCACTTTCGCCCCTAAAGACATCGCAGTAGTCAGCATTATGCTTTTGAGCTGGGCCGACACCGCCGCGTCCACTTTCGGAAGAGCCTTTGGGAAGTACACTCCCAAAGTGGCACCGGGAAAGTCGTTGGCTGGGTCCTTGGCGAGTGCTGTGGTGGGTGTTCTAGTGTGTTACTTCTTTTACGGATACATGGTACCTCACTATGATGTGAACAGTCCAGGAGACCTTGCGTGGACTCCCAAAAGCAGCACAATAGATATCCATGTTTATGCGCTTGCCACAGGGATCATTGCCTCTGTTTCGGAGGCGTTTGCCGTTGCTAACATCGATGACAACTTCACGCTTCCTGTTTTCAGTGCGATTTTGCTTTCCGGGCTTACATGGGCGTGCCACAATTAGATGATTTTTAACTTCTTCTACTTTATCTTTGTTCTATAGACTTAATTCATGTCATTTTGAAGGTGTTTGGGTGGTGTGGTGTGAGTTTGACCGCTCATTCGGGACAGTCTAAGGTCTATTCGCTATGTTGTCTTACAAGGTTAGTCTAATGGAGGAAACTGCCCAACAGAATTTTGCCAATGAAATTAGCCATAGCGTTCAAGAAAGAGCTATTTGTGACACACCATAAGGAGATGGATGCGGGTGCGTCGAGCACGGTTTTTACCAGTGTTGATAGCATTTTGTGTTTTTGGTATTTGTCGCGATACTCTTGCTAAAAAAACAATTTGAAGCATATAAATACGTATCTGTTTGTTTATCTAGTAATTTTTCAGCAAGGCTCAATTCTCACTCATAGGAGAGAGAGAACGATCCGCATATCACCACCGATCTAAACCGCAGAAATGTATTGGATTACTCTAAATAAAAATTTCTTCTCTTTTTAGCGGATTCAGAAGTGACATCGTCGTCATCCGTTAAAAGAGGCTTGTCACCCAGCTCATTATCAGATTCGAAATTCTTGGACCTTCGCTCCATCTCTGAAAGTATGGATTTCTCTCGCTCAGCTCTTCATCAGTGACGAACGCCCCTGATTTTCCTCGATCGAGACTAAGGGCGCATTTCTCTTTGATCTCAGTCAAAATCCAAAATTATGAAAAAACTCTAACCAATCCATAGACCAGAACCTCTGGTGGAATAATTGGAGGGTACCTGCTTATGTGCAGGTCGCCTACCCCAGCAGTTTAGGCCCTGGCGAATTCACTCTAAATTTATGAAGTATTTGGTTTTTAGCAGGCCAGTGACATCTGCTGAGTGGAAGCAATCTCTCAATGTATTCATTTTGTGATTTTTACTCTCTGTGGGTTTGTAGAGCGGGACCGTATTTTGGCGTGCTGTGTCCCGGCTGCAAAGTATAGCTGCGGTGTAATAAGTATCGATGTGATGATACATCTCGCGATATAATGAAAAGTAATGAGTATTAAGCATAATTATCTACTCGACTTTTCTACTATCGGTTCGGACATTAATTCGAGCCTTTGAAACGCACATAAGGCTTTTTAATAAAGCAGATCATGTTGTCAGATGCGGTCATGTGACTAAGATAAATGATTATTAAAATTCGATGCCCAGACTTTCAGAATATTTGTAATATATTACTGGACTTTTCCTCCATCACAATGGCTTAAAACTTCTTTTAGATGAACTGGACATAGTGTTTCAAGAACTGTAGTATTGTCCAGCACTACAATCGTTATCATGCCTCTTTCACCTAGACACATCATTGATTCGTTTTAATCTGCGATCGACTCGTCTTTCATAAAAACATTTGGTATTAATGAAAACCGATCTGAGCCATCCTTGAGATATCGCCGGTTTTTTTCATGTTTTTTAGAAAGAATCATATATGTATTGAAGGGTGCCGCTTACCTTAGCCTTGTGCGAAGACTATATGTTCTACTGAAAACCTTAACACACTTGATTTTTCAGATGTGTACCGCAGATCCAGTTTTTGGTGTCGTCCGGGTTTCGAACCCGGGATTTGAGGCGTATTTGACCGCTACGCTAAACGAGCCAAGAGTTTCTGCCTCTTTTCGTACTCCGTCTTGTGCTTGCGAAAGAGTTCAACTAGCGCTTTTGAACGGCATCTAAAGTAGATTATGGGAAATGATATACGTTCGTGAAAAATATGAAATATACTAAAGCATGACTAAAATATTCTTATCGAGATTATGTTAATGTTTAATTTAGCAAGTGCAAAAATATTTAAAAATACGAACAATTCTTTCGCGTTAAATACCTATTGCTGACAACTGGTTAGTACGTGAGCTCAGTAAATAACAAAATACTTGGGACCACCCGAATTTGCTTCGAATACTTCATCATGAATGACGAAACAGGAAACTGCGCAATGAGTCAATAGAATTAAAAACGTTCATCGACTTGGGTGGCAGAAAGTTCTCCCCGTTGCCTCCAAAATCCTTGGCAATACTCACCTAATGATATCAATCGGTGTCAATGCAATATTGGAGTTACCAATACCACCATATGCCTTCCAAGAGCAAAGGACCAGATAAGCCAACGACAGTTTCTTCTTTCTCATGAACTTACAAAAGCACAAGCACCAAAGTAAGAGGCAGTCCCACACTCGCAAGCCAAAGAGGACCTCAATCGGCCCTCAAGTGCACTCAGCACTCATTCACGAAAAGCCCGGCGTACCCTTGCCCCGTGGAAGTGCACATCGAAACCACTCCCAATTCCTTGCCTTGCGCCTGTAACCCATTGAGAAGCGTGGCTCCTACTCTGGCTCCGGTAGCACCCAACGGATGACCCAACGCAATGGCTCCACCATATGGGTTCACTTTCTTGGAGTCGATGCCCAATTCACGGATACAGTACAAAGACTGGGACGCAAAGGCCTCGTTCAACTCGAAAATATCGATGTCTTTTTTCGCCAACCCCAATCTGTTCAAAAGCTGGGGAACGGCGAACGCCGGGCCTATACCCATATAAGCCGAAGGCACCCCGGCCACCGCCGAGCCAACAAAACGGGCAATGGGCTTGTACCCATGTTTCTCCGCATTTGCGCGAGTCGTCAAAATCATGCAAGAAGCACCGTCAGAGATCTGGGACGAGTTACCCGCCGTAGTAGTGCCATCCTCGGCAAACACCGGCTTCAATGTCGCGAGCTTCTCGTACGACGACGTGCCTCTAATCCCATCATCTTTCGTGATACTCACGGAAGCCGGTGGCTCGTTCTCACCACCAGTCCTGCTCTCAATAGGAATTATTTCCTTTGCAAAGTGGCCCAGTTCTGTGGCTGCAAAAGCCTTCAAGTGCGACTCCACCGCAAACCGGTCCTGGTCCTCTCTGGTGATGCCGTATTTTTTCGCAACATTCTCACTCGTGATTCCCATGGGCATAAGCACTGCCTGTGCATCTTCACTTGCCGACTTTTTTAAGGGCTCGTAAATTCTGGATGGAATACCCCTCGTAGCAAAATAATCGTGGGTCATCGACTCCACCCCCGCCGCAACGGTAAATTCGTTTTCCCCACTCCGCAAAGTGCCCGCTGAATATGTCACCGCTTGTGCCGAGGACGCGCACTGTCTGTTCACGGTATTGACTGTCGTTTTCAAGGGAAAGTTCAAAGACTTGACCGCCAACGCAGACGCCTTTTGCCCACCCAATGCTTGGCAAACTGTGCCGACCAACACATCGTCTATGAGATTTTTATCTACGCCCAGTTTCTGAAAAGTGCCTTTGATTACTTGTTGGAGCAATTCCTCGGGGTAAAGAGCGGCTAGTCCTCCCTTGATGGCCCTGGTAATAGGGGTTCTTTGGGCAGCAAGCACTACAATATCCGAGGCAGACTTTTTGAGTATAGACGACATTTTGATTGCTGGCTACATGATTAATGGGGTTATGGCATTCTATATATATGGATGTTGCGGAAAAGCGCTTATCCCGGTCTGTGGGGACGGGTAAAGTAACAGCCGCACTCACCAATTTCAACGTGACACTCAATGGGAAACTGCATACACACGGCCATTTCGACTTTCGCCGTTGTAATCTTTCCTTAAATGACCAATTTGGCGAGAATGGTTTTGAAAGTGGTTGATTTGTCTCAATTTCAAGTGGGTGAGTGGAAATTAGTTGAGGTTGACAAGGGTTGGAAATACAGTGTGGTGGCCTAGGTAGGTACCCCACAGTTCTGACTTGGTCCAAACAGGAAGAAGTTTGAACATTGTTGACGAGGTTTATGACACGGATTGACTTTTCTTTCTTTACAAGACCATTTAAAAGCGTAATAGCTGTGCCACATCAAAAAGATCGCGAGCTATCTACTAAATAAATAAGAAGGAGTGCTCCTTCATTTGAGTTTTGTTTCGACCTTCCTTTGCAAGTATTTTGAGGGTCTTTTTTTATACACCACGTTTCATCCCTTTAGTATTCTTTGACTCTTTTTCACTTCGCCAGCTCATCGCCTGCAATTTGAGGAGGGGATGAGGCCACGCGGTTGCCGTTGAGTGTTTACTAAGAAGGATGAAGTGTCCTCAAAGCGAGACTTGCGGCAAGAAATTTTACTCAGGCGGTGATTATGGAGATTACTCGCCCGTGATCACGCACACAAGTTTTGAGGTTGGTTTGCGGCTCTTTGGTGGGAACGTGTGGTCAGAAGGGCCATTGGGATTGCTGCCATTACTGCGTTGACGATCTTCTGGGCCCTCCCCGTGGCGTTGGTCGGTGTGATCTTCAACATCAACGATTTGACCGAGAAACTCCCTGGGTGCGTTTCATCAACAAGATTCCCGGCAGG
>JAKTWD010000267.1:0-10179 GCA_030581935.1 Metschnikowia corniflorae | reverse complement strand
GCGGGATTTTGCACGCCACCGAATTGAACGACTTCATCGTGGGCGTGTTGCCTAAATTGACTCCAGAATCGACCGCCTTAGTCAACAGCCATGGTTCGGGCACTACCGTGTTACGAGGGTCCAAAATCGACCGTTTCACCAACCCGGAGAAAAGCGGCTGCACGACCGTTTTCGCCTCGGGCTCAGCCTGCGAATTGTACGTGCTATGGAACGAGGGAACCGCGGATTCCGTGTACCTGTGGATGTAGGTGACAAACTCTCCATTTGACGCAAACCTGTTCAGCGAGATCTTCTCGTATTCGTCTCGGAAAAGCTCCAAAAGTTCATCCTCGTCCTCGGCGTTGTTTCCTTCCTTTTTGTATACGCTGAGTCCTAGTTTTGCCACTTCTCGGAGCAAAAGATCGGCGCAAAACCGGAAAAACGCGTCGATCTCGGTATATTCCTGGCTCCCTACGTCGAATTTCACAATCTCGCTACCGCAGCATACAGTCAAGTCGTGGAACAACGCATAAGGGGTCTCGTACGCCAGACTTGAAAGCTTTTCCGCAACAGAAGTCGTCTTTACGTCTGGGTTTTTGGCTACATACGCCGCATGCCCGCGTACTATGTCCTCCGGGTTAGATTCGTGGAAATCCAACGCCAAAACGTCTTGCGAAAGCACGCCGTAATTGTCGGAGTGAGTATACACCGCGGCAAGGTCCAGTAGTAGCGAAGCAAAAGCTGGATTACAGTTAGTATTCAAGACAAGTTAAAGCACAGGAAATTTAGCGATGGCCATAATTGAAAATCATCGCGTTGAGGGTCCTTGCGCGTGAATCATTTGAATTGTTGTGGTGCACTGGGCTGATTTTTGTGGCTGTTGACTGGTACATACTGTTGTTGTGCATGATTTGAGTCTCAGTGTTGAACGGCACGTTTGTTTATGAAGCTGTTTTTTTGAGGTTGGATGTCGTCTTTTGGTGCGCGCCTGGCTGGGTGGTACATGCAGGAGCATACTATTGGATGAGTGGCTCTGATGGGGAGAGGCATTTTAGATCACGAATATTCCGTGACATTCTGAATCTTTATAAATTTTGTCATTGAAAGATTGCTTTTCATAGTGGGACTTCTCTGGCTTGTATGTCGTGTCTCGATTTTCTCTCATCAAAATGAATATGTGTACCCGGGTGCTGGGGAGCTGTGTATGCTGATGGCCCATAGGGCCTGGTGTGGGCAAGCAATATAGGACAACGTTCAAGGAATTGTCTTGTTAGTAGTTGGTCAAAAAAGTTCCAATAATTTTTTCTCGAATTTTTCTAGAAAAAACCACGTTACTCCTGGCTCCACTCTTCTGCATTGTACTGCAGGAAAATAAGTGATAGTAAACTGGCTCTGATAGTTGAGAAAGGTTACTGTATGAGGTTTCCTGTACCTCCAAGCTCCATCAATGCAAAGTATACCTCTATCAAGTTGAAGAAGTTCTTGGAGCATACTCGGGTCAGAATGGACTAACACGAACTGCAGAAGCGGAAAGGGTAAGGAGGAGAGAGTAAGGCTTGGGAAAGTCGGGCTCTTTCACTACTCAGTGCCTTTTCCAAAATGCGTCACAAGTTTCTCTATAGAACTATAGATTTTGTAGCTTCAGGTGGGAGCCCCCTATAATACAATTGATTCTTTAAAAAAAGCTGAAAAATTTCGAGTGCTATTCATAGTTGCGTGCTGCCAATCAGCGGGCCTTCATCCTGTCGATTGATGGGTCATCCATTAAATGGGATTTGTCAACCATCCACTGCATTTGTCTCTTAATTGCTCGGCCACGTATTTTACAAACAAAGTCTAGAAATGGTTTTGAACTGAGACTGGAACGCGGTACAAAACGCTTTAGTTCGAGTTGAGACACAAAGCGTTTAAAACCGGATACTCACTGTCACCATTAAGCTTTCACAAGGTATCCTAGGCGATGGTTGCGCGTAATTCAAACCATCTCATATTTCAACTTGTCAACTCCTGCTGAATCAATAGAAAATAGAGAGATCCAGTTGAGACGAGAGAATTGAACATTTTTGATGAAGTCAACTTAATTGTGCTTTTTTTTATCTTCATTTTATGTTTTTGGTTTTCCGACATTGCTTTGGTCCCTTATATATCTTATATGTGCCAGTGAGTCTTTCTCGAGGCTTGGTGTATCTTCATTGGCTTGTAGCCTCGAATCTTTGATCCGCAAAAGTTGATACGCTTTTCGTCTTCCCTTGAGCAGGAAGCAAAAGCTTTTCTCAGGCATACTGGCATTTAGCATAATATTGGAGGGTGTGAGCTAGATCAAACGAGAGTGCATCACAACAAGAAGACTGTTGATTTACAAGCACTCTACAAAAGCATGACGTTCGTCAAATGAGCCAATAGTGTATAGACAATGCGGACACTCAACACTTTCGAACCAGTCATCTTATCTATTTTTGTCACTGAATGGCAACGATAACCACGAGGTATATAGTCAAGAGCGCTTTCACGCACCACAAAGCTTATTTGATAACAAGGCACTCTCTACATGATTATTCTATAAAGCCTTTCCTACAACAGTGTATGATAGTGGAGCTAAAATTGCATCTGCAAAACATGCTCACTGTTCTTATGTCTTTTTGAAGAAAGGCACGTTGAAAGCCAGGGCAATGGTTCGACAAAGACGCAGACTTAAGGACCCAATACGCGAAACCATAAATGGAGAATACAGGCATGCATCTTTAAGTATCGTGGATGTGAAAATAACCTTTCGTATAAACCCGGAAAAGCGGTGAATCATAGCCTTTAATTAGAGATATCGAGATTCAATGACCTGGGGCTCTCTGAAACCAAGGTCATCGGTAGTCCCAGAACCGACGAAAAAGGCAATCATCGAATCTGTCAAAACGACATCAGACGATGTGATTCTAATTGAACAGGAATAAATATGACAAGTCTTAGGTATGCTGCTGATTATCTTAGCGCTGGCCATAAAGGTTCCAGAGGTAAATGTATCGGGCTGATCAATTTTCCCGTGATCGATTTGATATGCCGTAACTTTCGCCATGATTCAGCTCAGAGATTTACCTATAGTCTGACCACACAGACCAAATATAGACAGACATACCGTTGTAAATCATGAAATTGGACCATTTTATCCAAATAGTCGCTTAGGACGCAAAAAAATGATCTGATACGCCATCACATTTAAGACACCCACTCGGATGCGCTTATGTGCGTATACGCTGAGTATACCGGTGTTTGGCCTTTGATCTAGATGTGATAGTCTTCGTCAGACAGACTTCAAGAAATTCAGAATAAGTTACTGTTGTTCTGCGGAAAAAAAGTTTGTTGTTCTTTACATTGTGTCAATTTGTTTAATATGAACTCATTCAAAAATATGCAACGGAATCCCTATCCCTAGCCTACTTAGCTGTGGAAAAGAAAGCAAGTACTCCAGAACGCAAGAGTTCCTGAAGGATGAAAAACTCTAGTTTTCGGGATTTAATCAATTGTGTTTTTCTGTGCACTGTGTTTATTCGGACAATCGGATGCAAGAACATTCGAGAAGAAAAGGAAACTCCAAGTATTTCAACCCAAATCTTCAATAGATAGGCCTCCACGATCTACCATAGTGCTGTACAATGTGTCAACGAGTACATTTTGTTCCTATACATGGCTCTCGAATTTGTCACGGAGAAAGCCAAAAAAAACTGAAAAGGTTACCAGTCAATAACTTCCTCAAATTGATTTTTCAAACTGGCACATCTTTGTATCTATTCCCATGGCTTTCAGTTTCAAGAATTCAGGTATTAGATGGTCTAGTCCACGTGACAATGATATGACTTCGGGTTGGCCGATATGTGCTCTGTTTCATGCAAGCATCTGCAATATATTTTCTTCTACGGACACGAGTAATACTCTTTGAGTTGTTTTAAGAGTATTAAGTTGCTCAAGGCCGGCGTACGGAACAGTTGTTGCGAAGGTTACGCCGACTGTTGAAGACTATAAAGAGCGGAGATCCGCTGTGAGGTTTTTGGAAGGACAAGTCAAAATTAGTTAACAACAACAAGTCCATGACAAGTTCATGACGAGTCATAGTGTATAAGAATATTCCTCTATACGGATTAACATGAGACACAAGATACTCGGTGGACTTCCCATTCCCTAATAGCACCGATATCACAATTCACTTCTAACCTACCTCTGACGATCTGTTGAATTACTAAATACGGAATGTCCGATAGTGGAGGTGATTTAGACACTCACTGCATTGAAATCAATAAATACTTCCTTCTTTGCCTTGGCTAACGCCGTGCCCCTATGCTCTGAAAAGGCAGGAAATTCGCACTAATGGATCAAGCTTGGGTGCGATTGCGAGGGCACGGTCATTTCCTCAAGCCACTCTCTGGTTGTGATGTTCGCTTGATGTGGTTTGCATCTATAAAGGTTCATGGTATGCAGCCATTTGAAGGTACTGCCTGAGTAAAGACCGTCTTCGGCGTCGGCAGCTTCCAATATATCAGCTTCTTTGGGATCTGTATCAGCGGCGCTACAAACGGATAGAGCAGAATCGGGTGTTCCTGCGTAATGTTGATTTGTATGAAGAAGCCAACCTGAAGTTAGGATAATTGAGGATCGGCACATATGTGCTTGAGTAGCTGATGGAACCTTGGAATGACAACGCTAATAAGTTGAGTCCACTGTGTTCGATACGATAATGGAGGATTGGATGACCACGAAGATTAAACTCAGATGACTTTGATAATATAGTTTGCAACTGATAAATATAGGAGTACTCTCTCATACGTAGAAATTGATCATCCTTGTAACCTGACTACGCTGAAAATTTCGTCTTGAGTCTTTTCGCAACCAAACATATTCGATGGTAGCAGCCAGGACGTCGTTCTCGGTGACTCACGCTGTGTGCGCTAGAATGACTTCCGTACTCGATTGTATAACCAGCTCAGAGAATGCTCCTTCATTTCTGAGAGTGCTCACACTATTCACAAATTGTTCATCCAATCATTCTGAGTTGAATCAACGCCTACTTCGGTCGGCAAACAAAAAAAGTTTCGACCGCGCTTCTTCCGGCAATCATTGTTTGGATCACAAATGGCCAGCTTTTTTGAGTTTGTTCATTTCGAGTTGTTAGGATTTAGACAAATTCGACAAATTTCGGTCAGGAATTCCGCAAACACTTTGTCTGGCCAAGTCTCCTCGCTGTTAAGGAAACACAAATACTACAGCAAGGCACTAAAAGAGACCTAAGATCACTAATCTACTCCTCTTCTGTCTTTTCACGCTCTATTCCAAGTTCGTGAATTCTCACAAAAGTTGCAAAATTTCGGTTGCGGCCATACCACGGAGAACACACTGTTTCCCGTCCGATCAACGTTAGTTAAGCTCCGTAGGGCCACACTGAGTAGTGTAGTGGGAGACCATATGCGAAATTGTGGTGCTGCAATCTTTTTAGTTCCTTTGGTTTTTATCAACTAGTGGCCGCTGAAGAATTTCATGCATCGCTGTTGCACTATTTGGCGCAGTGGGTATATGCAAGAATCCAAGCATTTGGCTCTGCTATATGCACGTGCGGTGCGCGCTGATTGTCGGTAATTATAACTGTTCGAGTCCTGCGAAAGGAGAGCTGAAATTTATTTGCAAAGAGCGGTTTGAGTGATTGATACAAATGAGGTCAAAGAGGAAATGTGACGTTGCAAAATATACTGAAGATCTTGTGGTGGATGTCATACCCTCAGCGTTCGCGGCCTTGCGGTGCGCTCGCTCGAAAAGCTGGTACAACTTACTTATGACTGCAGCCTTTCTTTCGCGGATCAGATACTCGAGAGCCAGAAAATCTTTTTCAAAGAGACTTCATTAGGTTTGCATTTCATTTTTGGAACACGGTCTGACCGCAGAAGCGGACCAGTCGAAACAATTCATGCCTCCGCTTCGTTCCCTAACTTTGTATTTCATATAGGTTATCGGAGGCTCACATGTGCAGTGCCCCTTGAAAATAGTCCACAAACATTGAATCATCATCAGATGAGCAGAAAAGAGATCTTCCGGAAATAACAAACGCTTCTTTTGTGTCAGAATACTGAAAATTCTGTTCACCGTCCTCAGCAGGTCTTCGCCATTAAAATGTACTGCATACAACTCCAGCACATTTGAACTCCCGGGCCCCAGCCGTTCACCGACTGCAGATAAGCGTCCGGTCGGGCTCGGCATTATGTGCCGTCGCGTTGATGGAGCTCTTTGCTGATAGCAGTACAGCTTTCCCAGGTCTGCTCCACACCAACTGACCACCATCTTTCACATACCACGAAACACAACACAAACACAGAACAAGAGGCCCAAAGCTCAGAAAATGGAGGACTTGAAACGAAACGGCCACATCATGGAATGTATGTATTTCCGGGACTTTTGGATCCGAGCTTGCTAGTTCATTTTCTTTCACCAGAATTGTTCTGTCAACTCCACAAGCATCGATATAGCTCCCCACATTCCTACACCCCCTTTTATCAGGTGATACTAACAAAATAGCTGGCACAAAGAAGGATAAACGCCGCCAACAGGTGGCCACTCGCCTCACGAAGTTGGAGCTGCAGTTTGCTGACGACAAAAACAACTACTACCGAGGCCTTCTCCACAACCTCCAGGCGACTTTGGCTTCTATCCAGCAGGGCTCCAACGAGGAATTTGTCGAAAAAAAGACCAAGTTGGAACAAAATAGGGACTATGAGCTCACACGACTCCGTCTTTGGGAAGAGTACCAGGTCAAGCGTGTCGAGGACGAGTATAAGGAGTCGATCTCCACTTCGACCACCAACTACGACACCATGATTAAGCTTCTAAAGGAGAAGTACTATGACAAGCTCCAACAGCAGGCGAAACAGCTCAAAGAGGATAAGCTATTGTTGAACTTAGTGAACGCAAGCCTGTGGGGGCATAATAACGAGGGGCCGGCAGCAAATCAGTACTCGGCAGTCTCGGCGTTAAGTGCAGCGGCAGCCGCGTCGGCACTAAGTCTAACTGATCGCAGATCGCTCCGGAAACGTGAGATATCCGCGCGTTTAGCAGCCGGCGAAGCCGACGATGTTTCTGACAGCGCCGACAGCAATTTACGAAACGGGCACAACGGATACGGAGCTAATGGCAGCATGACTTTCTCGGCCACCGCAAAAAGGCGACGTCATTACCAGACCCGCTACTCATCGAATGATGAATTTTCAACTGGTGCTCATGGTTCAGGAAACAACGGACACCAGAGCCATAGCGGGGCCGGTCTGGGTCTTAATGGCCACCACAGTCCGCACAACAATGGGGTGAGTATGAGTGGTAACGACAGCAACCTTAGCGACAAGGACTACGATACATTAAACAATATGATCATGAACAACGAGGATGGCGGGGTTTCTAAGATTTTCTCCGAAAGAGACAAAGCCAGCGGGCGCCCCAATACACGTGGATCGCACAAACAGGTTGCGGGAGTCCAGGGGCTCAAGCCTGAGGAATTGCACGATGATCTCACACTTCTTCGAAACGCTGTCAAGAGGGAAAAGTGAACTGAATGCTGTCTATCATGAAGGGAGTGGATGCTCTTATGGAGAGAAGTGGATGCATTTAGATTTGAGAGAGCCCGGAGGGGGCTCAATAGAAAACAACGTTTTGTTCCCTGTTAGGAACAAACCAGAATGTTTGTACTTTCCTGAGATATCAGTGCGTTGCAGGCGTGATCGGGGGCTACTACCCCGTTCAGTCAATGTACCTCAGAGCTGAAACTTCAAGCACCTTCGAAAGATGCGAGATCTCGGATTTCCGTGAACGCAGTATATTACGGAAGCCACATCGCCATGATAAGTCTCGCGCAGATATCGTGGAAGTCGCTTATTCGAGCCATGTCGGAGAAGATCACGTGACTGGGGCCTTTCACCTAGACGCCGACTCCGTTTTCGGGATGTCGTTGTGTACGGATTCAAAAACAAAGGGTGCTTTCGCTAACTCAGTTCACAAATCGAAAGCACATGAAGCCGTTAGGTCTGTTCGAGTATTTAAATTCTGACGTGATGCAGAATTGCCGCTACATCCGATGAGTTAGTTTTTCCTGCACAGACGTTTGCAGCCCTGGGACAACCATTCTCGACGCGCCCCATTGGCTGTTTTCTCAAACACACATACTCTTTGGTTGTTTGTCGAGGATTGCTGAAGATTTTTCTGGAAGCACGCGTTTCATGTGACAAGTGCCGTCTAGGGAAATGTTTTGACGAGCTGTGCCATTCAATACCTCACATCTGTATCTCACATTTATGTGCCAGACCACCGCTCGATTAAAAAATGCAGGGTATCACAGATTGCGCTCATCTACTTCCAGACTGAAAAGCAGTTTCTGATACGGAAGATTGTCCAGATCTGCATCTCATCCCAACTCTTGATGCTTTACTCATCGACTGGCTGGAAATTACGCGGCGGTGTGTTTTGTTTGCTATCACTATAAGCGTGTTGTGAGGCGAAGCGCGCGTCTGCGCAACAGTGTGTGTATTGCAAACCTTCCCTCGCATGCGCCCAAAATTTCTCGCGTGGGACCTAATTATAGCGAAGCCTGCTGACTGTGTTACGGCGACTTGCACTCTTTCCGTCGTGGATCGCTTTTGTGAAGCATAGAAACTCGAAAAACTGGCCTCGCGCTTTCTTACTGTATAGAATCTCATATCAAGCGTGCCACAATCATCTAAATAACCTTTCTCATAATGAGAGAGACTCATTTGCAGGAAAGAGCCAGTCAAGACTCGGACTTTCACGAATTTGAGGAGGACGTTCCCAGACTCGTTCATGAGCTGGCCTGGGCCCGAAGCAAACGCACATTTATCTATTATCATTCCCGTTTCACGCATAGATTTCTGAGAAGTTGGCATGTGCTACGAAAGGTTCTTGTGTTGGTCTTTGTCACTGCGCTCATCGTTCTCGTCGTGTTTGTGATCATACGAAGCAAAGGGTCCAAAGGGGACCCAGAGACAGATTTTCCCGATTTCTCCCTTGACAAGTCGGAATTTTTGCACGAAAAGAACTTGGCTTCGAAAAAGGATTCGCCGTTTCAGGTGGGATGCCGAGAGCCTGATACAGATCAGCCTCGAGCAAACGCGTCGTTCTTCATGCTCGCTAGAAATTCCGAGATCGAGGACGTCATCAGTTCCATGAAATCAATGGAAAGGCATTTCAATCAGTGGTTCAATTACCCTTGGACTTTTCTAAACGATGAGGAGTTCACTGATGATTTCAAAAGAGCTGTGAAACGACATACAAATGCAGAGGTGGAGTTTGGTGTGGTTCCCCCTGAACACTGGAATTTTCCGAAGGATATTGACCGTGAAGAGTTTTCGGAATGGATAGAAAGTCAGGGCGACAGGACCATCATGTATGGAAACATGGAGTCGTACCACAAAATGTGCCGTTTCTACTCTGGGCACTTTTTTGACCATCCATTGGTCCGTAAACGTGAATGGTACTGGCGAGTCGAGCCCAGCGTGAAGTTTTACTGTGACTTGACGTACGACCCGTTTGTGGAGATGGAGAAACGAAACAAGAAGTATGGCTTTACTGTCGCCATTCAGGAACTCTACTACACTGCTCCGTCATTATTCAGAGCCACCAAGGCGTTCATCAAGGAAAACAACATCAAGGTGGGGTCTGCGTGGGAGATTGTGGCATCCAAATTCCCCACCCTCAGAGGAGAACATGCCGGAGACATTGACTCGTGGAAAGATCTGGCCGATTTGCAAAAGCAAGTATATGGAAACTTAAACCTCCGGAAACTTCTAGAGAAAACAAACAAATCGAATAAGGACCTCGAGAGCATCAAGGAATTCCAGCATGTGACCGATATCTTCGAGAAATCCACCGAGAAGCCCCCGCTTTACCCCGATCGGGTCGCGGACGAGGAGTACAACTTGTGCCACTTCTGGACGAATTTCGAGATCGCCAAAACCGAGATCTTCTTATCTAAGACATATCAGGATTATTTCCAGTACTTGGAGAATTCTGGCGGCTTCTACAAGGAAAGATGGGGCGATGCTCCAGTGCACTCTATTGCTGTAGCTATGATGCTCCCGAGTGAGCAGTTGCATTATTTTAGGGATATTGGGTACATGCATTCCACTTTGGGACATTGTCCCGGTAATGCCCCGGGAAAACAGCTTCCGT
>JAKTWD010000266.1:0-10248 GCA_030581935.1 Metschnikowia corniflorae | reverse complement strand
GGCCGATTGAGTGGGAAAAAATGCAAGGACGGTGTCATCATAAGGTACATCACTTGTGGTGCCATCGTCATCCCGACTGATCGGTGTCCCCCCTTTTTGTACCAGTTCCCCCTGAAAATGCAGCCTTGGGTCGAAAGGTTCCAATGATACTTCATCAACCAGCTGGGGTGGAAGTCCGTGGTCCGTTCCATCATCTTGTCCATTCGAGCCGAGTGAGTCAAGATATGTGATGAGTGACTGGTATCATCTTCTCCTTCGTGTACAGGGGACATCCGCGCTTTAGATGTACTATCTTCCCATGGCAGGGTATCCTCCCGGACGTTAAGCACGGATTTGGGTAAGATCGGCATGTGAATCCCTGGTCTCACAATTTGGTGCAGCCGTTGAACTTTCTACATCCAGGGGGCTGAACGCTGGTAGACCAGGCGACTCCGCACACTTCTCTTGATCAACATGTGAACCCCTGATCTCACATTCCGTTCCAGCCATTGGACTTGCCACATCCAGGGGGCTGAAACACGGTAGACCAAGCGGCTCGGCATGTTCATCTTCGAGGTTGACTCCCAAAGTACGTCGAACTCCTTTGGAAGCAACGCTCTGGTCAGCACTCATTGCTGGTGGCAATATGATAGAGAGGTATTCCTGTGGGCATTCATCCGGTACTTCGATCGCCGTCACCTTCAACACCCCTGGGCGTTCGGGTACGAATGCATGACCACTGTTGTACGACTCTCTCACCTCCACCAGTAACGGTGCGCTGCCTATCGCTGTCAAGACCTCATCATCAGCCACACCGGTTCCACCTTCGAAAGGAACAGGGTGGTCCTGTATATGCTGATAAATAAGCCTGGAGTGCTCGCATTGGTCAAGTAGATCCATATCAGGGTGAGTCCGTTCCACTCCGATAGAATCCATATTTTGGAAGTAAGTGAATGTACTCTTCATATCTCCTCCAAAACCAAGTCTCTGGTCGCAATGACATGTGTGGGATCGATCAATATTTTGTATCCCGCAGATCCTTGGTGGCCAATGTAGCTCCCTTGCACTGTACTATGGAACTTTTTATGAGTAATTCCCGTAGTGCGAGCCTCCTGTGCATTGTTAACTTTCACAGTCACATCTACTGCAAACACCCCATAAGCATTTTCGTCAACTGTAGTGACATGATATAATACTTGTGGTAGGTTGTCGCGGTTAATCGGTTTCAAATGATTGGATAAATACGCCGCCTGCAAAAATACCGACTTCAGGATTGGGAGGTAGTTGCAGTGTTCAAAAGGCTTAATTATCTTCTTCACCTTTGAGATCAAGATTATGTTCATTGACTCAGCACAAACCAGTATGATGCAATAGGCTCCTAATTTCGCCAAGAATCGGTCCCATGGTATCGAAGTGAAACCCGTTCATGGAGGTGAGCTTCTTCAAATCCTTGAGTGCTTCCATGGGGGCATGTCCACGTGTGATGTGGTAATACATGAAATTTCTTGGGCCGAATGGGTTTGGAACGTTGTGATTACGGAGATTTGCAAGCAACGCGAATGGTTGCGCTTCCTCCTGTAACCTGGCAGCAATGCTTGCTGGTTTAAAGTTCGTTGACCCATAGATAAGGTGATCTCCGGGTGAGGTACCGATTTTGACCTTCGTTCCCATTTTGGTCTGAGTTATCCACATTTCCTCAGTGTTGTGAATCGAATCCTGGCTTTGCGATGTCTCACTTAGAGACGAGGTTTTCGTTAAGCTCTAGGCCGAATCAGACATGTTTAACTGGTGATGGTGTTTCCTTGTCCACTGAGTGAAAACTTCCCCCTGTGGGTAACCAGACAGGTACAGAAGTATCGGTGACATAAGGATGGGTTTGGGTGGTTCCTCTGCATTTCCGGTTTTGATGTGCATTACATATTTAGTCCCTCCTTGCAAAGCACCGATATTTGAATCCTTCTTAGCTCCAAATTTGCCGCCTTTGCATGACTTGAAGTTGTAATTTTCGCGGCGTTGTCTGTCCCGGTGAGCGGATCGTTTCACTGGGAAGTATGAACAAAGTTCGCCAGCAGCTCTTCTTCTGTAAATATCGAGACGAGCTCGGTTTTTGTATTCCTCGTTCCTTCCTCCAAAAACCTCTGGATCATGATTTCGACAGCTCAAGTTGTTCAATGAGTGTCAAATTACCTCTTCTAGAACTGAGAGGTATTTTCTGATAATTCCTCCGAAGTGAAGTTCTCCACTTTGGGATAACGGAGTTCCTCGACGATGATAAAGATAGAGCCGAGAGACGTTCCCTTAAAAACGTTGTCCGAGGATTGTCTTCATTGACTCCCGCTCGGCGTCAGTAAATTCCATTTGAGTAATGATTTGGTTTCCCATCCTTGATAAGCGAGATCGTAACCAATTGACTTCTAATCTGTTGAATTTATGAGACAGCAATGTTAGATGCGTATATTACGGAGCACAGATTTTATAGTGGTTCGGTTAGTAATTATACTATACCTAGTCCACTTGTATTATGATACTAGTAAATCCCTATATTTCGGATAATCCTCCAAAACTCTCCTTCAGTTTTCGGGTTGAAGATTCTTCACCCAGCGTGCGTCGCGGGCGCAGAGTCGTGTTGCAACCGAAAGTCCGACCTGCATCCGAGTCCTGAAAACCTTATATGCCGACAACTTTTCACGCGGGATCACACGGATGGTCTGATCCTGACCAGTTATTCAGTCAATAGCCATTAGATCAAGATAAACTATCCTGTATCTACATATCATTAGAGGATAACTGCGTAGGAACTGCCTTGGGTGTTTTAACACCTTTTTCTCTTTACGGTAAATAGATTCGAAGAATCTTGCCTGTGATAACGCACTCAACACAGCAGTTGTCACAAATTCCAACATAATTCGTCGAACGGCTTCTTTTGTTTAACTAGCGAGAACACTGATGTTCGCATCATGAACAGCCCAAATAAAGGATGAATATTCATCAGTAATGATAGTATAGTACCTGCCAACTCGAATTATGGCAGTACCATATGGAGACGTTCTAAGGGTTTTGTGGCTGGGGTATGCTGTTTGTGACTGTGACTAACAGCTTTTCTTTCAACTCGAAAACATATTGGGCAATCACTGATCATCTGTGCATCAGATGATGTGTACGAAATATCCTCGGAAAAGCAAATATCACGCATCATCGACTTATTTACGTGTCTGTATAGCTCATTTAAGTACATAGGAGTGAGCCGATCGCGTTTGTTTGGAAGGCCAACGGAGGCGATAAGTTTTGGCCGTACGGGCTAACGAATGCAGACGAGACCAAGAAGGCCGGACGGTGATCGTCCTGTATTTTCGGACTGTAACCGTCCTGTTTATGCGGGCGGGATTCGTCCAGTTTGTACGAGCAGACTTCGCCCGGTCGTGGTGGACAGAATTCGTCCTGAAATATCGGGCGAAGTCTGCCCTTTTATACCCACAACCCTGATTTCAAGAATTTGTTGTTTCTAAGTTTGCCGATCCACTTTAGCGTGTGGGTCATGGTATCGCTCATGTACACATCGCTATTTTTATCGACAATGGTGTTTCCTGTCTCAACTGCACCATCAAAGACTGTCATATCTAATGATGGCTGTAGCAGCTTTTACAACACCGACTGGGTTCAAACTTCCAGTGACATAGGGAAGGAGTGTCTCACGGTTGGTGCTGGCTCGAGATTAACTTCACAGCACTAAGTTCTGAAAACTTATTACACCATCGCAACTTCTCAAACTAAATATCTCGCTGGGCCGGACTTTGTTTTGAACATCAAAGGGTTGACTCCTGCGGTGAATAGGCCTGCGAAATACACGATTGCTGGGTTCGGTGGGGGAAACTCCATTACGATTAGCTTTTTCCCCACAACCCGTTCATACCACGCCTCGACTGGTACATTGAGCCTTTCCGTGCTTGAATTTGAGGTGAATTTCGTTATTGGTCATGGATACGAGGATGCTTTTTTCCTGGCTCAACGCGGTCCATCCGGCACGTCTTATTACACTGTGATATATAGCGCCCCTGCGCCAAATAGTGACCCTCCGAAGTGCTTAGATGGTAAGAATTTTCCTTCTACGTCCACCGCCGTTCGTTCGTATTCCAGCTCCGCTAAGAGTGCCACCTCCAGCTCTACGAGAATCTCCAGTGGCACTCTGATTTCGGCATCCAACTCCTCATTCGCTACTGCCAGCTCCGCATCTCTTTCACCCAGCTCTGTCAAGACTACTTCTGTCTATGTTGTGATTGCGACCGACTCTGCTGTTCTGGCTTACACTGAGACTTCTGTGTTTCCATCTGCAAGTGGATTGTCGACTTACACTACTACTTGGACGAGTATCAAGTCTGATGGGCTTGTTGAGACTGAACGGGGTGCAATTTTGTTTACGATTGATTCAGCTGGTGTTTCATACACGAATACTTCTGTGTTGCCATCTGAGTCTGTGTTGCCATTTGATCATGTTGCAATCTAATTCGGGATCTTCTTCCAATCCAGCCTTGACATTTACCACGACTTATGTGATTACCAAGGGTGATGGGCCTGTTGAGACTGAAACGAGTGATGTTGTGATTGAGACTGACTCAGCTGGTGTGCCTTACACGACTACTTCTGTGGTGCCATACAATTCTGTGCCTGAGCTTTTAATCGTCACTACTTGTACCACGACCAAATCTGATGGATCTGTGGAGACTGATTTTGGAGTTGTTGTGATTACGACCGACTCTATTGGTCTAACTTCCACGACATCTGGTATCTGAATCTACGTGGACCAGTACCAAGTCGCGTGGATTTTTGAAGACGGATTCAGGCACTGTTGTGGCTACAGCTGATTATGCTGGCCTGACATACACTACCACATCTGTGTTGCCGTCCGAATCGCTGATATACACTACTACTTGGGCGAGTACCAAATCAGATGGATCTGATTCTGGGGTTGTTGTAATTACGACCGACTCTGTTGGTTTGGCTTTGACCACAACTATATTATTTCCATTGATCAGTGGATTGTCTGGTGTTTTAACTTCTGGATCGTCGATGGTTTCTAGCGCTGTCTCGAGCACATTGAGTACCTACACTACGACATTCGTTAGCACCAAATCCGATGGGTCTGTGGAGACTGGTCCTGGTGTTGCTGGGATTACGACAAATTCTGATCGTCTGATTTACACCACGACTTCTATGTTGCCATCTGCGTCTGTGCTTGAGTTGTCATTCACTACTCTTTGTACTTCGACCAAATCAGATGGTTATGTTGAATCCGGTTCTCGAGTTGTTGTTATTACGACCAACTCTGCTGGTCTGACTTACACCACGACTTCTGTGTTCACACTAGGATCTAGATTTACGACCAAATCTGATGGGGCTGTGGAGACTGATTCTTGTGTTGTTGTGATAAAAACCAACTCTGCTGGTCTAACTTACATTGCTACGCCTGTGTGCTTGGATATGCTGTCAAGTGCTACTATGATTCTCCCTACACCCTCTTTGTCGGGTTATTTCAACTCGTCTACCGTTGCTCCGGACAGGTCAATGACGTCTTTGTTGGCATTAAAAAGAAACTCTTCTCTGTCTTCACCGATGAACAAACCTTTGATGCCAACCAGTTCAGAAGTCGAGAGTGTGAGTGTTCAGTCCAACGTTGCTTCGGAAATTATCGTGTCTTTGGCAAGTGATCTCAAGCCTGGGTCTGCAACACAGTCTGCGCTTCTCACTGTGTCGCTCACTAGTGTTGCTTCTGTCGCCAGCTCTATCTCTTTAGAGCAGACCATTCTGAACCAATCTTTTTCGCCGATAACGACCGTTGCTGCCAGAAGTGCGTTGCCCTCTCAAGCGAGTTTTGTCACTATTAATTATGGCAACTCCGCACCAACATCGAGCAAAAGCTAATTCATGATTTTGATCTCGTTCGTTGCCTTCGCTATATAAGCGTGTATAATTTCGAGTGAACTTTTAGTTCACATTGCATGTATTCTGATTTCGATTTTTTTTTTGAAAATGATGACTGAACCAGCTATGTTTTAAAGGTGTGTGGAAGACTTTCATTTAGGATGACATTCCTTTTTCGATATTACCTTCGGGGCTGACGCCGAAACTTGCTCATCTCGCTATTGTGAGATAAAATTCTCCTATCTGGTTTTGTCTTCCACTATCCAGCACATTATTTTAGTCTAAAGCTATCGGGACTAACAAGCCCCAGGTTATTTCTGCTCTAAGACCAAACCCTAAATAGCTCTGCTGACTTGCTCGCATGATCGCTAACCTCGCCGAATCGCGGTTTCCAAAAGCTCAAGATTCGAGCACATTTGAAGCACAAACTCTGTTCTTTCCTCCAATTCCCGCTGCCAACACATCTTCAATTGCTTCTTATGTACTTCATTGCCAATATGCACTTTGACTCAAGAAGTCGTCGGACTTTAATGGCCAATTTCCAGCAACTCCTACATATCCACGAGCATAGCCTCTGCATTAACCAAAAGAAGTTCCTCTTTCATCTATTCGTAGGCTAATCCGCAATTTTTCAATCAATGGCGCTTTCTCATTTATAGTCACCTTGAGCTCGATCAAGCCGAAGTATTTAACCATCTGGTACCACAGCCTGAAGTTGCTATTTTTATTGGAGAGAGGGTAACATCAGGTCTCATCCACTGTTGTAGTTCATATGCTGATCATGATAGTTACATAAAGCCGCACACCGCAATGGCTTTGAACTTCGAAGTACGAGCTAAGCCACCAACTAGCATCTGCGTTCTTGTGCTGCATTCTTTCAGTAATAAGTCCGGGAAAGTTTCATCACGAGTATATCGACGACTAGAAGGAGGTTTGCGAGGCTGCCTGGCTTGCGATGGACGTCTCTGCTCTCGGAAAAGATCATGACGCGTCATCCGCCCTGTTCAACGATGAGCGATGATCAACACCCGTACACCACGTGGAAGGGGATATAATGGGCAGTGGAGGTTCCAATAAAAAAAACTCGTGAAGAGTTGTACATTTGATTGGACATGATGGATCCATCTAAGTTACCCAAATACACTTTCGTTTCGCTCGGATCTGAGCCGATCTTCGTGAATCTCACGTCATGGCGCTGTGGCGTTGATAACAGTGTTGCGCGGTGGCGTAATTTTGCGTAAATCGTAGTGATAAGTACGCTTTTACGCTAAAAAATTACGATTGCGATTTACGATTCCGACGACTCCCATTTTCGTTATCGTAAGTTTTCGTAATTCGTTTCACTTTTACGGATTTTTTACGATTGCTCTTGTCAATCGTGGACACCCAGACTAGGGCTTGTCACGTGCGCCAATACAGAGCGTGGATGTGACTGCTATTGAGAAGAGGCTTGGAGAGGCTGGGCGCGCGACCTAGTAGCTTATGTATAGGCGCGCGCCGGGTCGGCGCGTAAGAGACGCAAATTCTGCGGAAGAGCGAGAGAAGGCTTTTCTGCTCTAAGGTTAATAATTAGTTCAGTGTTAACCGGAGTGTATATTGAGCATAGAATACACTTGACAATCAACAGCTCTACAATTTTCACGGTCTTTTAAGGTCTTTTCAGGTCTTTCTTCAATGAGGCGCTCATTAACCATTGCTGCACGTCTTGTTCAGATATTAGGTTAAAGCGCTCAGCATAAGCACCTGACATGCGCGCGTTCACAGCCGTAAAATTTTGATAGTCGAATGCTTCTCGTTCTTTGATTGAATAAAAGAAGAAACAAGATCAGCTCGCCTCATTCACGCCGCCGTCTACAAGCCCACTTTCACCATGCTGCGTGTCCGGGTCGCTGTCAGGTAGGACCTAACCACACACGGAATTCCGCTATGTCCGCATTTCTCCGCTCCGCATTCGCCGCTTTCCGCCCTCGCCGTTAAGCACAAGCAGAGTTGTGGTTCTTATCGTGATACGATTCGTAATTAAGATTACGATTTTTTTTCTCGTCATAATCGTAATTACGAAAGTCGTGTGTGGCACATGACGAACAATCAACCCTAACATTTTGCAAAGGGAGCCAGTCACGAGAGATAATGTGCCCTAGGTGTTCATAAAATCTATTAGTAGTCAATGTACTTTGCAAGGCCTTTTGAAAGTTTCAGAAATTGACTCGACGTGTGAGGATCGAGATGAAGTTGCCTTCTGAAAAGTACCGCAACCAAAACAACTTGGATTATTCATCGAGCACCACTGTACTTCCCAGCATTTCATTTCTGTCACCTTTGTCCCCCGATACGTAATTTATATCACTCCTCTGAACGCGAACTTTGTGGCACTTGTTTTCGGTAATGCTTTCAGAATTTTTCTCGACAAAAGTATCACTGACGTCGTCGAACTCAAGGTTGCTCATGTCCTCGACGGAGTTCTTGGAGGCCTCGCTCCAACTGTCGCTTGACTCGTCCGTCATCTCATCAAAGTCTTTATCTTCACACTCATTGTCCACCTCTTCGTTTTCAATCCGATCCCAGTCATTCCTCTCACAACCGGGAAGCTTACCTATATATTTGAGAAAGACCAACATTTTGATGAATTCGGGCAGCAATTTGGTTCTCTTCTTTGTTACAATACGTTAATTGTAGAAAATGAAGATTCAGATAGTGTTGACATGGAGAAGCCCGCCATCTGTGTTGCATTGTCTACGACTGTCAAAGCCCCCCGTGCTATTTACGAATTCGTAAATTTCGTAATGCGTAATTACGAAATTACTTGTCATCGTAATCGTAATAATTTTTTTAAAAGTCATCGTAAATCATAATTACGATTACGATATTTACGATATTTACGAATTACCCACAACTCTGAGCACAAGTCACCTACATAAGCGCCGGTCTCCCACGTTGGAGAGACTGGGGGTTTTTTACCTTTATCCTTTGTTAAGAAGTTTCACCGTCTCACATAGTTTTATCGTTAACCAAGTCTTATCTATCGCTTTTTAGCTTACACCGCTCAGAGAACTCTGACAATACGAAAAACTACGACAGCGCGCAACACTGGTTGAGAGACATAAACGTAACTATCAAATCAGTAATTACTAGCGAAACTTTGCTCACTTTTGGATATTACTGAAAAGAAATAATAAAGGCTTGCTTCAAGGACAAATGGTCAAAATACTATAAATGTAGTGTCGAAACTAAAATGTTTGTGGGTTGAAGAGATCTTTCCAACGAAAGTGTGAGATAATTAGAAAACGAAGGCAATAATGGACATCAAAATCATGGCGTAGTTCACGGCAGATTTTGATGCGGAGTTACCAAATTCGATGGTAGCAGAGCTACCTTGCGAAGAGGGGGCACCACTGTTCACTGACAGCGTGAAACTCAACGACGGGGGCACAATACCATTCCCTGATCCAGATCCACTCATAGGAGCACCAGTTCCAGTTGCGCCATCAGTTCCAGTAGCAATATCGGTGCTACGAGCAGCATCAATGCCAGTAACAGCGCCAGTTCCAGTGGCAGCGCTAGTGCCAGTTGCGGCATCAGCATTAGTAGCATCCTCAATTCCAGTCGCAGCATCAGTGACAGTTGCGGCATAAGTTCCAGTAGCAGTATCGAGGCCAGTAGCAGTATCGGTGCCATTAACAGCGCCTGTTCTAGTGGCATCGCCAGTTCCAGTAGCAGCACCAGTTTCATTGGCGGCAGAATCAGATCCAGTAGTGGTACCAGTTTGATAAGCAGAGCCAGAGCCCGAAGAGGCGCCAGATTCTGTTGCAGCATCAGATCCACTGACATTGCTAAAGGAAACATTGGTCGTTCTGGTTTCACTTTGAAAATTGACGCTAGCTTCCAGTGACAACAGCGATCCTGCACTACCAGACAAAGAGGTAAATGCCACAGTTGATGATTCAGCTGATGAAGAAGTATTGGAGTAGCCTGCAAACGAGCTTGTAGGGAGAACGCTGCTAGCCAATACACTCATCGAGGATACACTTGCTAATGGGAACAACGAAGTGCTAGTGTAGAGCAGACCAGCAGAGTCTGTAGTAACATCAACAACACCTGACTCAGTCACAACAGACCCATCAGACTCGGTCGACACAAACGTGGTCGTGTACTCCTGGAGTCTTCCTACAATCGAAGTTGAAGTGGTCAAAGACCCAGCAGAGTCGGTGGTCACAACAACAACGTCAACGTCAATTTCAGTAGCTCCGTCAGTTCCAACAACAGTCACCACAGTGGTGTATGACGTGAATGGATAGCTGGTGGCGGAGGCACCGCCGCTCGAGGATACACTGGCTAATGGGAACAACGAAGTGC
>JAKTWD010000265.1:0-10336 GCA_030581935.1 Metschnikowia corniflorae | reverse complement strand
TCGAGGAAGACTGTCTCCGAACCGAAGACAGGCCAACAGAAGTCAGACCCACCCCCTGGGGTACGTCGCTTGAGCGCGCCAATTTAACAAAATCGTACAGCAGGCCGTCGGAGGCCTTCTCCACATCAGAATTGATTGTGGCAGAGGATTGTTTGCGTGACCGCCGACTGGTGATCATTTCGGGCGGGTGGTATGCGGGCGCCGTCGACGACAGCGTAGAGGTACTTGATTTGAGAGACACAGATTTGTCTCCCTTGGAGTACCACTCCCCAATTCTGCGCAAGGTGCTGCCTGTTGTGTGAGCTTCATTTTGAACGAACAGAGCAGCAGACAGCATGGTCTCGGCCAGATCTGATGCTCTCATTTCGGTGGCCCCTGGCTTCGAGGGCACCACGACCGAGCCATCGGCAAGGCAATTCGTGGCATCCACCCCTAACGTGTGCGCGGATTTCGGTTTCCGCAACCGCCGGGAGAGGTCGCCGAGGGTCTTCAGAACACGTGTTTTTTGGCTCTTGGCGGGCGCATTGTCGGCGAGACCCACCTCCGACGTGGCGTCCAGCGCGGTCTCGGTCAGCCCCACGGTCGAAGCAGCGTCGCTTTTCACGCTCGCGGCCTCGTGAATTTCTGGGATACTTCCGGAAATTCCCGGAGACTCTCGAGTAGAATCCTCATTTGCTGACGTTTCCTGGGCTTCTTTAGGAGCGTTCATCCAGACCCCACCGCGGTACAACGCCTCGGGCGCCGGGCAGAACAGAATGTCGTCCCAGTGCGGGAGCACGAGCGAGTCCCGCACGGCCTCCTTGAACTTCTTCTCGATGGTGTTGGTGATGATGTTGTACGACATCTGGCGGGCACTGATCACGGGCTCGATCGCAATGGACATGTCCGGCTCACGCTCGTAGGTGTACCAGACACGCGCCGAGGGCGGGGCCTTGATCTTGATGAGCATCGGCCCCGAGAGCTTCTCGAGCTTGACCGCCAAAAGCACGTCGACCTCACGTGACTTGAACCGCAGCCCGAGATTGATGTTGGCCTTGGTTGCCAACTGGATCGCCATCCCGCCTGCATACTGGATGTTGAACGACACCACAAGGTCACCCTGGGGGTTGATCTCCTTGAGTACTGGAAACGTGACCGTTGGAGCCGCGGTTCCTGCGTCCACGCTGGTGATGTGGAACTTGTCCAAAAAGCCCGGTGTTTTGATCTTGTTGAGCTTGCGCTCGATCCGCGCCGTGAGGTAGTTGGTCATGGTGTCGGTGCGCTGGAGACTGAGAAACACCCGCCCGATGATCGCGTTGAACCATTTCAGTTGGAGCTGGCCCTCACTGCCGTACAATCTTTGGATTAGCGCCATCATGCTCGGCGTTTCGAGATGTAGGGTCTGTGCGTAGACCGCCGGGTCAATCCCGGGAATCCGCGGGCCCGTGCTCTTGGACGCCCGGATAAGGGCGAAGTACCAGTCCTCTTTGTCGATGTTGTAGTCGGTGTGGACGAAAATCGTGCCCGGCGGGGCGGATAACCTCGAATTTTTGCGCAACACATCGTGGATCGAGATTTTCTCGGGGCTGCCTGGCCATTCCGGCTCGTCAAAGTTGTCCGAGAGCCGGCGTGGGCGCGACCAGTCATGCTTCAATATTGCTATCGAGGCGTTTTTCGTGAACAACGACGCTTCCGAAAGCAGACGCGGCCAGAGTGCTACTACATGCCCGGCCAACACGATCACGTGCCGCACGTCCTGCAAAGTTTCGTTGCGGTAGAGAAAAAGGTTGCCGTGTTTGAGCACGGCGTAATAGCGGTGCTTTTTCGAGGCGGCACTTGATTTCAGCGCCGGCGCCGCAGCCCCGTTTGTGCCGCCATTCTCAGAGTACCCGCCGCCTGGCATCAGGGGGGTGCTCGCCATATTCACAGCCACTTTTGCCCCTGAATTGCCCGCGAGAGGCTCCCCTAAACCGGGACTTTTGGCCACCAACTTATAGAGTGACAGATACGCCAGCCGCACGTCCGGGGCCTCGGCTACGCTTTCCGTTTTCGAGGAAATCTCATCCTGAGATTCGAGGTCCTCGTGGGTCACAAAGATCCACCCCTGCTTGAAACAGTCTAGGCCCGTCAGGGCGCTTTCCTCAATTTCGCCTGCTTTGAGCGGGTTTTGCGGCTCTTCGGCGGCTTTTTTCGGGTGCAAATACACAAAGAAAAAGAGCACAAGCGGGAGAAACGTCACGCCGCCGACCACGTATGCGCAAAGAATGCTGGCGACAGACATTTGCGGAGACTGCGGCAAATGTGCGGATACTGTGGTATTTCTATGAACTATGTACGTGTTGGCTAGTTGATCTGGAGAGCGCGAAGGGCAGATCTGGGGTAGGTGCTGTGTGCATATAGACCAATAATGACACCAGCCGGGAAGGTTTGGTCTAGATAGTTACGGCCAAAATACATACTTTTTAGTATGTATTATTAATCGATATCTAAACGTAGATATTTTATTTATAAAAAAATTTTTCCAATTATAAACAAAGAACAAATATGCCGGGTTCTCATAAGGTTATTCTGACACCTTTTGGGCTTACTACAGTAAGACCTCAATAAGTGGATGTCGCGCTGAATGGATAACTCGATAAGTGGATAAAATTACGTGTAAATAATTACGGGAGCCTACCACACACTATTTCCCTAATTTTATACATTTTTATTGTCTAAGCCAGTCTTCTTTTCTCACCCTTATATGTTCTAAGCCATGCTCAGAGTATCATTGATATCCATGTGGAATCTTCTGTTAACTCATCAACAGGCTCCTCCATGTTTCAATTTCCAAATGTCTGAAACGTTGCGGCTATTGTGAAAAAGAAATCTTTGCTATGATGTATTTTCCGTTAATAAAAAGAGAAAAATCAGAGCCTTATATATAAACAAACGCGTTTTGGTCGTGGGATTTGCGGTACGACGCGTATTTGTTAGATATTTTATCTTAATATAATATATGACGTACTTCATTAGCTTTCGCACCAAACTGGCATTTGGGTCACCGCCTTTTCTAAAAATATAATATCTTTGACTTTTAATATGAACGCTTAAAACCCCGGTTCGTACCCGTGCGACAACAAAAAACTGGATGTGCGGTACATATTTGGAAAATCAAGTGTGTTAAGGTTACTATAGAATATATAGTTTTCGCCCACGGTTAAAGCATCCTTCTATACATATCTGTTTCTTTAAAAACAAAAAGAAAACCTAAACATACGCTGAAACATAAAAATTGAGCTTTATTTGGACATGCCTGTCTGCGATGCCCTATTGTCCCACAAATTCCACAAGTGGTTTTGCGTGTTTTATGTGGCTGAAATTTCAATCTCGGGGTACACGGAATTTTTCAATAAGGGATTAACATTCCCCAGAGAGCTGGAATCGCGTTCGTTGAATTCCTCACCAGACAAGTCACTAGCGTCGGCTATACGCTTTTTTGGCTCATTGCTGTTTTTGTTCTGCCTGGCATGAGTGATGATCGCTGAATTCTTTGGCCATTATCGCAATCGAATGTCCCTGCGAAAGCGCGTAGTTTAAAAATTTGTCAAAAGAGGCTTTCAACGAACCAGCCACATCTCCAGGACAATTTTCTAGTAATTTATAATTCGAGGAAGTAAGACCCATTAAATAAATGTCTTTTGAAGTCGTACCTGAATCATCAGCAAGACTAGAAGAAATACGTGGCGTCAGATGACGTTTTGGAGACACCTCGATTCTTACCTCGATGTTGATCTATGCAAACACCCGCTGAGATATAATGGTATTAAATCGATAGTTTCTAAGCTGCTCCTGACTTTTCGAGAAGTGAAAGCTCCTACCCGAGCAAGTTTGTATAGTTCAATGGAATCATCTTTATTGATGTGCACATTGCCACCCGCGAGCCATCGAGCCCAGTTCTTTCTCCGGCCAACTGGTGATATCTTGTCTTTGAAGGTCCAACATAGCAAAGATCAAGAGGGTGCAACAAATAAGATGTGTGAGGCGGCACGTATAGAGCGATTATTTTATATTCGTTGCAAAATTTGTCAAACTCTGAATTCAAATGACTCACATGTCCGTTAAGTTTTAAAGTCTATGAGTGCCTTTGGTTATAGACTTTGCCTGAGGGACGAAAACCTTTTCGAGCCACCGGATAGCAATATCTTTAAATGTTCAACCATCCGCGCGAACTCCCAATCGCCAGTCTTCTTCAAGCTTAGCATACCAAGACTCGCAAATTTGCTTACCTTTAAAAATGATAAATGGGTGCAAAAAAAGACCCGTGGAATTGATACACTCAATTGCTGTCACCCACTCTCGATTTCCGTTTTAAATTCATTATCTTTTCCTCCTTATTTCAGACCCTGATACAACTTTCCTTGCCGCATTTAAATTCATCGAAAAGCCTGTCTCGTCCACATTGTACACATCGCTTGACTCGATCTCATAAGTAAGCATCGTGTGGGCACAAGATCAAGCCAATCTTTGAGTCCCCTTTGCCCGTCGATAATTGAAAGGTCTCGAGTACTTTGGGTCGAGATTTAGGTGTCTTTTCACTAATCTGGAAACCCAACGGGTACAAACTTTCAAATATTTTTGGTTCACGCGACGCAAGCAAATAATCTGCCATTTTGCGTACAGCATTGACTGCCGAGGCAAGACCGCGAGAGTCCTTCGAGGTGGTCCATCTTAATAAACTTCTATCTTCAGTCTTTGTTTATTTTATTTGGTCTTCGGCTGCTTTGACGTGATTTCTTGAACCTTTCCTCCACCGTTGAAGGGTGCTGCGGGACACATTGAAAACGCGTGCTGCTTCCCGAAATTACTCGATATCACATTCTTTCAAAATCGTGCAAATGAAGTACGTTAATCAATTTTTTTTTCATATCATTAGATGTATTTAAGATATTTTTAATTAATATGATATATAATCGCGACAATATCATGACCAATTTCAAAACATACTATTTGATATATTCTTTTGCATAGATAAATATTATGCGCGTATAGTGATAACTAACAGCACTGGCTCAGAGTAGTAAATGAAGAAGTGTGATAGCAAATTTGGATTTGAAACGAAATTTGAAAAGTATGAAAAAAGAACATTAAAAATTGATCTGCTGCTTTTGATACTTTCCCAAAATCGTGCCCCTCTTTCCTACAACGTTTTGCTTTTGAGAAGATATTTCGGCAATTTTGCAACCGCTTACCGATGAAGTCGCTCATCAATCTTCCCGAGAGTGGTAACGAAAACTTGCAAGCTGCAATTCTCGAAAGAAGATTCTGATATGAGCATGTCTCAACTTTGAAATCACCAAATGATTGGAGAGCTTGTTATGAGTGTGTTGAAGTTATTGATAAAGGAAATGAGATCGGGTGGCTGCTAACGTGCAACCGGTATGCTCGGACACTGGTATTCCCGGACACGCTCGCGTCCCGCGCCATTTCAAGAAAGTAAATTCACCTTTCTTCACCCTACACGATACCAAGAGTAAAAAATCGAAGAAGGATTTGCTCGAGCAGGAGGGAAGGATAGTCGTCGGTGATCAGGCTTTTCAAAATCGTCGTTTTGTATAAAATCGTCAAGCAGCAAGGCTGTTTAGGTGTCTCTCCTAGACTTTCAATGAGCGAAGACATGGAGAGCCTTCCAGGATCGAACTCCATCCACCTTAATGTGAATTGACAAAATTTGTAGAAAATGTGATGTTCTCGAAAGGGACGCGATTGGACATGCCTCAACTTTGGAGGATAACCGAGAAAAAGCGAATATTATCCTCGCGGACCGAGGCGACGATGTTCCGGGAGTAGTAGGTCGGAATTGGCCAGCAACTTGGTTGAGTGACCAGAGACATCGCCACGAATGATGAACTTGGCAACGGCTTGCTATCGGGACCTCTATCTGAGTCCGCCTCTTCAAAGTTGGAAGGCGCTTCAGAAGTATCTCTTCAGGATTCATCGCCGAAGTGCAGATGAACGACTTGGAGAAGCCATTTGAGAAGGGCGAATTGAAAAGAGTTTTTTGAAGAATGAATAGGGCTGCCTCACCTGGGTCGGATGGAACACAGTATTCGGGGCTTTAACATAATTGAGAAGAAATTGGAGATATCTCAGCACAGGAAGCGAACACGATTATGGAGACGGGTAGGCTTTCAGACTGCTTTAAGAGGGTGTTGATAACTCTCATTCCAAAGCACTATGTAGCCGACTCCTAGGATACAGGTGGTTCGTCCCATATCCTTATCGAACACATGCTTGAAAGTACTCTCTTGAGCGGTATGTTCACGTAGGCAAAAGGTATTGAACTCGGTGGTTGGCCGTGGATTCATCAGAAACAGAAAAATCAATCAGAAATTGATGGAGTTTGTCACTACGCTTGAGCTGTTATAGGACAGACAGTCTATCTGATCGAAAGGAACGGCTATGCGCATGCTAGATCTTACTAAGGCTTTTGACCGTATTACATCAGTACATGAGATTAGTGTTGATTAGGATGGGCTTCGGTGCAAGATTCATCAAATTGATTATGCTCATTCTCACTGACCAAGATTATCAGATCTTGCTTAACAATAGGAAAGGAGCGAGATTCTCTCTTCGTGGTTAATATTTGATTTGGACGTCCTAGAGGCTCCGATATGGAACGTCCGCCAGCGGAAACCCAGATAAATTATCAATCGGCTCGACCTTATGATCAAGACCAAAATGGAATATGGTATCGATGAAAATGATGCTTATAACGTGGACGAGACGTTCATGATGGAGCCGGTCGGTTCAGTTAGTGCTGTCGGGTTCTGAACATAGAGGACCTCGCTTTGTCCAGCAAACCGGGGAAAGAGAGTGGGTGACTGGTGGAATGTACTTGCTCCTCTGGTCGCGCCTTTGATCCGCTCATGATTCTCCAGGAAAAAGTGCACTTAGCAAAGTGGATTGAGATGATCTCGTTCGATTATAGAATTGCTTGAGGTGAGAATGGGTGGACAAATAAAGAGCTTTCTTTGATTTGGTTGGAAAGCTGCTTCATTCCACAAGCTCTACCACCCAAAGAAACTCACCGACTCTTGAAAGTCGACGGCTATCAAAGCCATTCAACCGATGAGTTTTTTCAGTGTCGTCCCGAACACATCACTATACCTCTGAAAATGCTGCCACTCATATCATCTTTAACAGTCCCTCGATGTAGGTTGTGTCGCTGTGCTAAAGTACATGTACAAAAGCACATTGCGAAATATATGCGCAACGGAGCACCGAAACTCGACATGGTTGATTATTCCGTGACAATAATCGGGACTTTGACTTATGAAGAGAAATTCCAAAACAGCTTCTCGGGCGCCGGATTGTTACCTGCAAGTGCCGGTATTTTCCTCGCCAAATTTGAACCTCGTATTGAGACGCCCACACCGACAGCAGACCCCGAGCGGTTTTGTATTTCCTGCAACGCCACAAAACGCTCGGCAATTGAGTTAGAACTGAAGTGTATTGAAGACCTCGTGTTGAAGTCTTCAGCGGTATTGACAGACCCATCACGTGCTCAATTGTATCAAGTCTTAAAGGCTTTCAGGACGTTTTGGGAAAGTTGGCTCTTGCCCCCTTGGGAATCAAGGATTTAAAGGGTGCACTTTCCAAAAAAAGACAAAGAAAGTCTCAGCCGAAAGAGAATAAGGGAACAATGCAATTTTCGTCGAGGATATCTGTCCTCAATTTCCGGAGACGCCAGAGACCTTTAAAGTCTCGCGATGCGAGATTTGAAAGTACTGGAACACCTAAGCAACTCCCGAAGCGTTGTGGAGCACGAAGAAAACCCTGACATCAAAGAGCCAAGAGTCCTTATCTCACTAGGTCGATTTAATAGTTCTTTTTGGCAATATGTTCGGACTCATGGCGTGTTTAATGCTGAGGGCCTCGCGTGCATGTCCGGGTATATCAGTGTCCGAGCATGCTGGTGTCTAAGTTCTTCTTCGAAATGATACGTGGTGGGTTGTCTGGTTGAAATTGATTAGTGTGAGAGAGACAGTCACAAACAGGCTTTTAGGAGCTAGCTGTTGAAGCGAAGAAACCTTTTCTTGAAAGTGTACTCCAGTGTCGCTCACGATATCCATGTACAATGGGCATGTTACCCCATACACGCTCAAATTGTGTCTGCTTCTTTCATATATTATGAAAGTAAGTGTGAAACAGAAGGTTTGAATATCAAATAGGGTGCCATTTGTGGTAGAACGTTTTAAACTAGCATCTTTTCTACTTTTGAGCAAACTTGGCCCGTGTGCCAATAACGTTCAAGCACCAATGCTTGAACCAATGCTTGAACCAATGCTTGAACCAATGCTTGAGTGTTCGCTCAATTTACCTCAATACCTCGATATGCTATTATTCAAAGTGGGAAAATCAATGACTAGCCAAGAATAAGCCATTAAAGCAAGGATGTATTCTCTTTGAGTGAACACTACAACATATATTTCTTGTGTTGCCGTTTACTTCACAACAGATTCTGTTAATGCTTTTTCTCTTGAAACCACTAGCACCTCATGTTCTGATCCCACTGGCCTTTGCTTGTATCAACTTCAATGGCTTGCTCCCGCAACCCCCAAGATCTACTGACAACTTACTATACTTCATAGAATGGAATAGATAATTGGTATTAGAATGAAAATTAGACTTTTGCCTATACGTAGTTGAAGCAATCGTAAGTGAAATAAGTTTCATTTCTTGCCTATACGACTCATACGAAGCGTGAAAAGAAGAAAGCGATTGCATTTCATCTATAGAAAGCATTTGTCACATCTCCTCATTCAATCTTGGTTTCTTCATGAGTAACTCCCAACTCTTGTAGAGGATTTTGTAGCCATATCGCCTCTGCAACCGTAAAACATATCGCTACTAGCTCTGCGTTTACTGCTTTTTTTTTTTATTTTAAGAAATTGTATTATAGGGTGTTACTGTTGAAAATGATCTGGAGATTCGACTTCCAGCTTACATGGGCTCCAGTTCTAGATCTGCCACCAGGTTCATAGTGTTACACCCGGCATCAAACCGCTACAAGTTCAGCTGTAGACCCGTACTCGAAATTAATCGCCAAATCCATAGGCGTTTGAGATAGCAGACAGCTCTCCAAGCTTCTGCAAGGTGCTTGTGCTCAGGCGTGATGGATTCCTTGAAAGCTTGAGTACAACGAAGGATATATCAAACCTGACTGTATACGCCGCGTGCTATAGGTTTGGAACTATGGAACGAAACTCAGTCGACTCGCCCAACACTTCTAGAGCAAGCTGATCACCTGCAACGTCCAAAATTAGGTTGGAAGTGTCTGGAATGTATGTTTCATCTCTCCATTCCATAATCCCGTGAAAGCCAACGAATGTAATATATCAATTGAGTTTGGATGTGTGTCGGGTGATACTCTGATTATACCAAGATATTTCATGCACGACCAAGGCCCTAATTTTGAAAGCACTACTCAACGTAGGCTTAACCTTGTTGAATTCGCTCATGTCAAAACTGGTCACAGTGAGTTCATCGACATATTTAAAAACAAGCATGGTTCGTTGACAGCACAGTAAAATCATTGCTTTGATCGTTCTTTGTACATCGTCTTGTGCCGAACGAAAGGCGCTTGATTCAAGCCATACAACGACCTGTTGAGTTTGAGACACATCTCATCGCCGACTTTGGATCCTTCATGACGACTCCCAAATCCTTGAGGAGTGGTATAGATTTCTTCGTCAAGTGCACCATTTGAAAATGCAGTTTTACATCCATTTGATGCATATGCATTCGAAATTTTGCAAAAAGAAGGCGCAAACTGGTATGCTTGATGACAGGCGAGAACATCCCATGAATATCAAACCCAGCTTTCTGAGTGAATCCTTTCGCAACAAGACGTGCCTTGTAAAGCTCTTTGAGGACGAACCCCCAACGACGGATGTTGAGATTTGCCCATGAGGAACGCTTTTCAAGGTAAACATTCCATTGTCGGAATATGCTTTCATTTCAGTTTCGACTGCTATCACCCAGCGACGACTTTGTGTGCTCCGACGTGCAAGGTCGTACGATTTGGGTATTTCGGCCAGAAATCTCGAGCTCATGATGACAAGGCTCGAGAAAAGGCGCAAGATCAATTGAAAGCTGACCTCACAGGGGATTCTAAGTGCACCACGGGCAACTCCCTACTGTAATTACCTTCAAGCAATAAATTCGTCTCAATAAAATAATCTTTATCAAGATCTAGCTAAGTAATACATTGTCGTAAAATAAACAGTGGAGATGACCTGAAACCCGCACATCAAACCCATAATTACACAAAATCAGAAGAAAAAGTCGCTGACAAGAAAGTTTGCCGTTCCAA
>JAKTWD010000264.1:0-10406 GCA_030581935.1 Metschnikowia corniflorae | reverse complement strand
TCATTCGAAGGCTTGTAGGAGACGTTCCAAATACATCCGTTCTTCTGACAACGGTTGAACACCAGGCTGAGATACGAAGAAGGCAAGACGAAACGCGAAAATGCCCGGAAAGTTCTATATTGGGGAATGAATCTCGCTGGCTTTCAAAATAATTCAGGGGGTCTCTACTTCAAAAGAGACCAACTATGTATTGGCACAATTTGGACGCTTCGATAAGAAAGACCAAAAGCATTTCGGTCTCAAATGTTTCGAAACAACCGAACTCGAATATAATACTTCGTGAGTTTGCTCCAAACCTTCATCGACAAGCTAGAAAAGATATACTTTCGGCTTGATCATCCCTGGTTCATAATCTTCTCGAGAACGTTAGAGGCTTGAACAAGGAGCTGCTCGAGCACGCAAATTCTTATTTGCTCGAGGACTCCATGCGTCTTACACAAAGCTACATGGATATTTTCCCACTTATGAAAAGAATCTTTCTTTAAAAAAAAACGAATCTTGGGACATGATGCCAGACTCACGCTCAAGTCTCTCGACCAAAGGAATTGCAGGGGATATCATTTCGGAGATTGAAGATTATTTGCAGCTTGTTTATTCACGCTCCACAAACAATTTGAAAGAAACGCTTTGAGAAGCACAGATCGAGTCTCAATTTCACCTTCTTGCTAAGCTTGATAGTTCCGGCTGGTTTCATGAAGAATGCTCTTTTGACGATGAGTATGACGAACTTACGATTTATTTAGAGTCAAGAAGAGAGCTTAGAGTCAAACAACCCAACAACTTTTATCGAGCTCGAGGAAGACATTTCCCGTGCTTTCTAGGATGGCCAAAGACTTTCGAACAATTGCAGCTACGCCTTCTGAGGCATTATTTTCACAAATGGGCTATGTGGTTACAAAGAAAAGAAAGGAATATTTAGGACGTAGAACAAAGATGTTGGTGTGTTCCGAGTATCAGGCTTATTCGGTCGGCTTTCGGAAGACTTTAGGAGAGATCCAAGACATAGATGAAGACCTGGGGGAAGACCTGGATGAAGAGCTCCTTTGCGAGAAAGAAAGCAGGTGATTACATTAAAGTCAAATGTTACAAAAATGCTAAAAAAACAATTTTCTTGTTCAGATCATGGTTTTCATGACCAAAAAGAAAGATTCTAGAGGCTTTGGTGCTTAGTCTAGTTGTCCATGTTGAAAACTGTGAAAAAGACGGACAACTTTAAACACATAGATCTTATCGTAAATCCTTACGATTCTTCGTAAAGGATAGAGTTTCGTAAATATTTATGATATTACGATCGTGATGAGTCTACCATCGTAAGCTGTCGCTTACGTTGTTAACGACGTCTACAACGCAACACTACTCTACAAGCTTCGGGGGCAAATAAGACCATTCAACTAGACGCTTTGATTGGGGATGGACCGATCAAGACACTCTTGATTTAATGCGGCTAAGAGCAGGAACTGCTGAATAGTGTCTAGGGACTTTGAATTGTGTGTGTAACCTAGTTCCATCGCCAGCATGAGTTGAGACACAAGCATTTAAAATTGGGTGTTTAGTGTCTTCCATTCAGCATTGAAGGTCTTGCTAGGCGATGATTACGCGCCGTTTTGCACGTATACTCCATTTGATATGTTTCAACTCGTCAACTTCAGCTGAAATGGTAGAAGAGACAATATACGATGAGACCAATGTACGTTGATACAAAAGAATTGAGCATTTTTGACGTACTCTTATTAGCTATTCTTCATCTTTCTTGAGTCGGGCGGTGACTTTTGGTATTGCGATAGTTTTCGGTCTTCTCATGTGCCTTTTAAAGCACTGAACCTTTCGATTCCTATGAAACCAACACTCATGACTCCATCCTCAATTTATCAAACACTAAAGGCTCAAATGCAATCCTTCTTGAAGACTTCCACGTTACTTCTAACGAGAAGAAGACAAAATCTACGCAAACTTGGGCAACTACACTTTTCAAATCAAACCGTACATTCTTAAACACTAACCCTACTCGTCCTTCTCCACAACCTCGTGCTTTTGAGGCTCGTCCACATCAACGTTCTGGGGCTGCTCGCTGTCCACGGCTCTGCTTCTCACAATGTTAGTGCACGCAAGTCTACTGCCGTCACGACGGTGGATCACAACCGACAAGTCACCAATAAAGGCAGGGTTGCTTGGGTTGAGTGATGCGAATGGTTCCGAAAACACTCTTCTGTAACTGGTGCCCCGTATGTTACCGTGTTTTCCAGAGAGATCTCCGACCTCGTACTCGGCCTGGGTTGGTGCATCTGGCTCTCCATCGTATGGGTTGAAATCGCCCAATGTACGGCGACAGTCTCCACTCGAAGGTACTGCTCTTTGGTGGATCTTGTAGTCGAAAGGTGCTCCGGCAGTGGGCAAGTTTCTAAGGTCAATGTAGTATCTCATGTATCCGTTGACCGAGTAGAACCTCAAGAATCCACGAATACCGGCCTGCCCAGTGAAGACAGATTCATAGATAACACCACGAGGAGAGTCGTTGCTAACTGGGGCAGCATCGGCACTGACAAGGGCCGCAAGACAGAAGGAGGAAAGGATTTGGGAGAACAACATTGTTTGATAGACTTTGTTTAATCGATACGGAATGGAGGGCAGGCCGGGGTTTAAGTATGTTTTAGTGGTGTTGAAGCGGTGTGCATGAGGGTTTTACTGGAGCCCATGATTGGGTAAGAATGGTCTCAATTGATTGAAATTCGCTCATCTCAGAGAATTCCCCGCGTTATTACGGCATTACACTTGACGATAATGGACCAGTTTGCAGTTTCATTTTTTCATTGCATCGGCACTATAATGGTAGTGAGTTCTGTCATGAATGAAAGAGGGGACATATACGAGGCACGTGCTCTCCAGGGTCTCGACCTGCTTTTTTGAGTTGGGTCTTGATTACATACATTGTGACATGTGGAGTCAGCCGCACGGCTGTACTTACCCTGTTCTGGCCTGGTGCCAGCCCTCAGCATGTTCCGTTTCGTGTTTCATTTCGCGGGTTGCATCGGGGAATTCCTGTATTTTCTGAGGTTTGGGCAAATGCTGGCTGGCGGCTGAAAAGGCAACCTGGGTAGCAGAGATGTGGAATAGATGTCGTGGACGGGGTGAGGTGTGAAGGGTTTTGGGATTACAAGTGAAGCTTTTTGAGATTACCGAAGGATTTTGGAATTACAAGTGAAGTGATTTTGAGATTACCGTGAGATGGTATCATCGAGGGCTGTTGATGATGGAGAAATGATGTTGGGGTTTCTGTTTGAGTAATCGTGGAATTTGAAGATACAGGCTTGATATGGGGATTCTTATGCACCACTTCTAAACTTGAGCTAAGTGACTGCATGCAGAATCCGCTTGAGACGAAGCAGTTCGAAGAAATTCGATGGAAATAATAGAGGCCGTTTGTGGATTCCAGTCTCATAGGAAAAACCTTGCCTGTGTAGATACAACTCTGAATCTCAGCTTCTTTGGTTGATGGACTCTCATTAAGCCATGATACACCTTGTTACACCTGATCCCAGCCCCTATTTGAGGCTCGCAAAAACAGCTCATCATCCCTCTACTCAAGCAGGATCTTCCGACTCATTCAAACCGTATGTGCTTCTGTTAACAAGTGTCTTGTCTTGATGGAATATCGGCAACTGAAGCTCAAACATGCTCTACATATATCGATATATGTGAGCTTTTGTTCTTTGAATGACGTCGTGGTACTATGAGAATTAGAGATATTTATTTATCTGAGGTTCGTCAATTATTATGTAATTATAAGTAGGTGACATGTAATTATAGTTAAGCTATACCTTAGTAAAACTTGACTATCAAATTATAAAAAAGGTCTGGTTTTAGTAATTTTGATCTTCACTATCAACACTGTCTATAGTTCCCTCGGTCGACACCGAGGCGCAAGTCTTACCGATCCCAGTCTATAGATTATGCGACCAACTCCGATCAATCGTAATTAGAGCCTGGTAATCACCAGGCATGTAAGTAAGTAGTATTTTTACTACTTTTCGCGATATGTTTGCTAAAAAAATTCTAATTTTTTTCTTTTGTGAATATTTATTCGAGTACTAGCAGTTTTTGTGCAAGTATTTTGAGCATTTTTTCTAGTAGGTGCATCTCAACACTAATAGAGGAGAGCGAAAGATCCCCATATCACAACCGATGAAAACCGCGAAAGTGTCCAAACAAGGCTCGTTTGTTTAATTTTCCTATTTTACTCCAATTCGAATGTAACTTTGTCGTCATCCGAAAAACAGATAGGCTCTTTGTCCAGCTTATCACCAGCTTCGTAATTTCCGTGATCTTATCCTCCATATCCATCTCCGTCATCCAGATAGTATGTAACACTCTCGTCTAGCTCATCATCTGAGTTTCCCTCAATTGGGTCAAAGGGTCTCTTTGATCCCAGTCTTAATGTAAATTTTGCGAAATACACTGATTAATCGTGGGTTGACCTTCTACTTCTACCTGGTCATGAAATTCATCAAGGTCTGGATCCGGAATAACGCGACTTTGGTATTGCCAACATTTTAATTATCTCTAGTAGGCGTCTTCTTCCTCCGTTATCTCATAGCTGACGAGAAACGTAGCTCTTCGAGACCTGAAGTATTGTGCAACATCACAATCCTCATCCTGTCTCTTTTCGTCCAAATACATAAGTAAATTAATTTAATTTGCGATCGAATCGTTCTTCATGAAAACATCTAGTATGATGGAGACCGATCTGAGCCATTATTGGTCTTGGGAATTTCCTTGCATAAAGTGGGAGCTTCAGTCTCTTGTCGTAGTCCGAGAGAGTTCAGATGGAGCTGCTCGATCAGCCTTTGAAAAGCTGATGATAAGCCATGTTTCATGAGAAAGTCCAGTTTCAGACGAGGATTGAGAAATGTCGCGTTTTAGAGATATTTGGTGAGTTCAATATTACAAGGCCGGATAGTCTAGTGTATAGGTAATTTGGTTCACGCTTTTGGAAATTTCACAGCGAGCAAGAGATCAGTCTCCTCGAATTGTGAAAAGCAAAGTTGATACATCTATCACATGCGGTAATGACAACGCGCTGTCTCATCCCTCCTCAGGGCTCTTTCGTTGTAAAGTCAGAGAGGTCGAGTAAAGTGCAAATTGTTTCATTCTATTTCCAACATCTTTCGACTATATTCAGGGATTCAAGGGGGGTTTTCCATTGACTCGAACCCAAAGATTGGCCTATTTGCAGACATTTGGCTAGGAGTTGCTAATGAGACAAAGACATCAAGGTCGTCAGAAAGATCACTTTCATGGACCTCAGCTTAGGATCCAAGCGGCCAAACCTTTTCCCAACGGTAGACCAGGGTGAAGCCCTCGAACAGATCGAAGGTCTCCCAGGCTTCGAACTGCCCGCCTCGCCATGTATGAAAGTGCTTGAATATTTTTTGAAAAAAAAATTATCAAACATTTTTTCTAAAGAAACAGATCTATTGCGCCTCAGACCCCGGTTCGAAACCTGGGCGACAACACAAAAAACTGGATGTGCGGTATACATCTGGAAAATCAAGTGTGTTAAGGCTTTCTATAGAACATATGGTTTTCGCCCACGGCTAAGGTAAGCGGCATCCTTCAATACATATCTGTTTCTTTAAAAAAAAAAAAAAGAGATATGTATCGAAGGATGCCGCTTACCTTAGCCGTGGGCGAAAACTATATATACTGTCAGGCTCCTGGGACCGTCCTAGCAAGCTCCCAGAACTAGGTAGTTTTTTTACAATGAGTCTAGATCACCACGACTGTCCATGCTGGCGCATGCCCGAAACAATGCGCATTCTTTGGCCGATTAGCTCTCTTGGCCGAACGTCTCCTTTCGGTATTACTGTGTATATTATAAATAGGGAACCTCTTTCCCACTTCGGCGTGGGAGGTTAGTCATCATATATTCACCAAATATACCTAATAGTATACTGAAAACTCTGAACAGTCAGAACCCCGCTACGGCAGGACCTAACATAGAGGTATAGAAAACCCTAACACACTTTATTTCCCAGATGTGTACCGCACATCCAGTTCTTTTTTGTTGTCGTCCGGGTTCGCCCCGCTTACCGGTTTACAAAGTATAATGCGCAGTTATTTAATTTTTCCAACTCTCAGAGAACAAGTTTTTGGTCAAAAACATTAAAACATGAAATTTTATTTATGTTGGTATGATCGTCTCAAAATTCTTTATTACACCCACTAAATTTCATATTTTTGTACACATTCAGGAATTCACCTCAGCAAGAAAACCACACATTTTCTCGATAAGTGTATATTCTCGATAATTGCATAAAAGTGCGCGTTTTTAATGTATTCACTTCTCGAGGTTTTATTGTAGCTACTTTCTGAAATCTTTCACTCCCCAAGACCACCAACTTCCCCTTCCCTTTCAAGAAATTCACCATGATGAATCGTTTTACTTTTATGGACGATCTCAGCTCGTCTCCTTGAAATAAGTCTTCTTCTAGCGCATCCAGGGTAACGTCGCCAGTGAGTGGTGAAGCACGTTCATTGTGTGCTCCCTCACGAAGAGAAACGAAACGTACTCATCATAACAAAAACCATCTCACACACTACAATCTCAAACACTCTGGCCTTTCAAATCTTGGATAAAATTCATACAAACCTCACAACAAATTACTTCACCTACTACCCTTTCACTCCTCTCCTCCTTTACTTCCCTCAACACTAGTACCGTTATTGCCATCACCACCTATGATGTTTTGAGGCGTGGCCGTCTCCTTTCTAAGATTAGCACACGCTACTCTGGTACCGTCCAGCAGCTCAATTATCACCGATAGGTCCCCGATAAAGGCAAAGTTCCTAGGGTTCAATGACAGGAATTCGTCTTGAATAGTGTTCCTGTAGCTCGTTCCGTAGATCAACCCATACTTTCCAGAAAGGTCCCCCACTGCATACAAAGCGTTATTCGAAGCTTTGGCAGCTCCCTGGTAGGGGTTAAAGATATCCAAGCCTTGGCTGCAATCGTTGTTTGGAGGCACGGGTCTTTGGTGAATGTGGTAGGTGAACGGTCCTCCTGGCTGGGGCAAGTTGGACACGTTGATGACATATCTGACAACGCCGTTGACTGAATAGAACCTCAAGAAGCCCTTCACGGTGCTCACGCCTCTTTTGCTTGGAAAATCGGCCTCATAAACAACGCCTATAGGCGAGTCGTTGTTCTTGGGTGCGGCACGAGCGGTCACGAGAGCCGCAAGGAAGAAAAGCGCTAAGGATTGAAAGAGTCTCATCGCCAGGTTCAACTTGAAGAGTTTTGGGATCCTCGATAGATTAGTTTGTGGAAAAAGAGGTGGGACAGAAGCTCTGAGGAATAAGAGTGTTTCTTGAGACGGGGGAAGGGGATCACAGGAGATTTATTTGCCGCAGACGGTCTCTTTACCATTCTGGATAGGTGATTGCTTTTCGACAGAGAATACTACATGACTTCGATTCGTAGTGGAGAGTACAGCAGGGTCTACAATTGAGTAGATTCAGAAAAGCCGGTCTCGATGCAGGGCGCAGCCGGTTCCGACACCCGTGCACCACGCCTATTGTCTGCTGCGCCGACTTCTCTGCGCCAGGGTTTCGCCTCCGCACACTCGCTAGCAACGGCATGTTTAGCTGAATCTATCTTCTGCTCTTTCCTGGTAAGTCTCACTGCTTTCATAATTGCATTTGAGGTATTTTGGTTCGGTCTGCGGGGTGCTCCAGCTGGCAAGCCCAGGCTCTGTGCAGGTGCTCTCTCGCTGAGCGCGCCCAATTGAGTTAAATTGGCTGCAAAATAGTTTATAAAAGGAGCCATCTGGGTGGATTGATCCGAGTCTGCAGGTATTAATACTGCCTGAGAAAACGGGCGATACGTTGGGCTATAGTGAGTCAGCGAGGTCTCCGAGATTTTGGAAAATCAGCTCATTTTCCTGGCTATTCAGGTAGCATTATGGAGCTTGCAGCGGGTCCTGCAGAGGCAGTAATGAGGCATTTTGGGTGGCCGCAAGTTTCGGTAATTTGTGCGATATTTTGTTGAAATTATGTAAATTCACTCATAGTAGTGGTGTAATTCGTAGAAACTGATTTTTTGGAGTACGAGCGTAGAGGAGATTTTGGGGTCTCTTTTGAGTTTCAAAATTGTGCAAGATTCCTGTCTCTAGTGTACACTTTCTCTGGTTTATTACCTTCTGTATGAAGATCGCCAAAGCACAATGGAGTAACGTGAAGATCAAAACTTTACCTCCTTTCTTTGAATATGAGTGAGCGGACTGACGGTGGTTGGAATATGCATTTTTATTGTCGTGCCTCGCCGTATTTCATGAGTTGCTACAGTGGGTAGTTACGCTTGATGGTGGCGGTATGTGCTTGGTGGCGGGGGTGCCCGCTCATACGCTTGTGCTTCAAAGATAAAAATTCGGTGCATTCCACAAACGAAAAATATCATGGATTGTCAATTGTTCTCGGGATATTCTGTACTGCTCCGATCAATCGATCTTCTCATATTAGTTATAGTGAAAACCTGGTAGTATGTAGTATCGCTCATTGGAGCTAAATCTTTCGTTACTCTATTCTTCAATTCTGTCAAGCTTTCAGATCTTTGATGCATTCTTACGACTCAATCGTGTGAGGGCATAGACGTCAAAACTGTTGTAACGGAGTTGATTTACCCTGCAAGACTTTTTGAACACATATGCTCTCTCGACGATATCACAAAATGTCAACAACTTTCGCCGCAAGAAATCTCAGCCAATTGTGAATGTGTTCTTTTGACTGAAGAAACGTCTCTCTGAAAACAAAAAGGATTTATCGCGCAGCTTCAATTGGCAGAAAACGTTACAACGAGTACTATGACGCTTATATGAAAGCGTACTATGACGGTGTTATGGCTGAATAAAAAGCGTGGAAATAAATCAGCAATTTTCAACGTTTGAGATGATTCTTTGAGCAGAATAATACTCATAAAAGAGAATACTCACTTATTGCATAACGGATGACAACGTGACTATTTTATTGAAGCCTGGAGAAGGTAGATAAGATGGTGAGGGACCGCTCAGCAATTAAATGCATCTGAAAGCAATGCTCGACGATCTAATGAGCAAGGCTAGACGTTAAATGAAGAGCCACACGCTGCAGAATCCAAAAGCCTACACATATTTGAATCCACAGGAAATATTTGGTGGCTGACGCGACTCATCAAATATAGTAGATAAGACTGACACCAAAACACCGTAGTTTCAGATATTCCCATCAAGAGCTGTGTCCTAGCTGGCTGTACCCAATATGGTCCTCGAAATGACCTTTCAGCAAGCTCAGTAGTATTGAGTTTGATCCCTCAACTCCATTTAAGAGCCACTGGGGAGCGAGGGTCAAGTGATATTTGACCGCTTGCCTTCAGTCTTGAGAAGGTCCATCTACAGATACACTTCCTATTAAAAATGAGGTGCTTTGGTGCACGAGACTATGAAGAAGGACGTAAGTGAAGATTATGATTTTCAAACATCTCTCCCCCATTTAATTTGAGCTCACTCGCGTCCGTGAGGCCAAGATTCGCATCGGAATGAGCTAGAACGTCAGATGTATGGTCTTGATGAATTTGAAATTCTTCATGGCGCTCTCCGTATTGACTAGAATGAGCATATACGTGGTCATCATACAGATCTCGCGTTCGAGTTGGCCGAGGGGTTCTTTGCCACGCATCATTGGCAGTGTGGTTGAGGTCTTCTTTAATATCTCCTGAATTTGCGGAATTACAAAAATCAATAGTGTTCAGACGTTACTTCTTTTTGAATTTCTTGCATAATGAGCCGGATTTGCTGAAAAAGTCCTCGAAACTATTCATATAAACAGAACTAGCCACATCTCTCTTCGCAGTCGTTTATCTACTGGACTCCCCTCCTTGCGGGTTCATTGCCTGATAAGACATATAACCGGTAATGTAGTTCTTTTGGACCCCGAGAGGTATTTTGGACCGAATTGTAAAGTCGGCGCTATATGGGAATATAATTCCACAGACTTAATTGGATCTCTTCCCTTTTAGTTAATTATGAAACTTTGACTCGTTATATACTAATCATAGACTCGAAAGTGTCAGTTAGCGCTCGAGTTGTCTCTACCTCCACACCAACATGGACCTTTAATTCCATCTAGTCTTGAACTCACGGTGTTTCTCTCCCACACTGCATTTCTTTCGCTGATCTTGAGCGACTAGGTCGGAGCAATTCGAAGGACACCCACAATCTCCATAAAAAGAGACTTCGTGCAGATGCTTCCGTCAAACCGAGAACCCGATATGCCGAGAAGGGAGGTTTTGGATTGTTGCTTTAGCACACATTATAGGTCTGGAAGTCCATTGTCTTAACGATGAGCTATGACGGCAGACCCATCGCGATCGTAAACAT
>JAKTWD010000263.1:0-10409 GCA_030581935.1 Metschnikowia corniflorae | reverse complement strand
CTGGAAGCGAATTGACTTCTACCACCGCGACAGGAAGTGCTGGAGAATCAAACACGGTGATTATTCAGGTGCCAACGCCAGCTACCACTGTGACCTCAACTTGGACTGGAACAGCCGTATCAACTTCGACAGTTACCGGAAGTGGAACCAACACCGTCATTATCGTTGTCCCACTGACATCCACTGTATTCTCGGAAACTGTGGCTTCATCCAGTGACATTACCTCGTCCTCGAGTGAGTCGTCTTCCAGTGGTGCGATTTCTTCGAGCAGTGTCGCTTTGGGGGTTTCTTCTAGTGCTGTTTCCTCTGCGAGTGGTGGTGTTTCTTCAAGTTTTGAGAGCTCGTCGCCGAGTGACGTTGAATCCTCCAGCACCGATTCTTCATCCACAGTTTCTGGTGACAAAGCTCTGACTAGCGTTGAGCCTACGTTTGCGCCCACCATAACCTCCACTTGGACTGGTTCGTACACCACATCCTCTGTGTTGACTGGTACTGACGGATCGAGCACTCCTGTTGTTGTTGTGCCGCTGACCTCCGAGTCCTCAAGCGTTCACTCATTGCCTGGGATCTATACCAATGCGTCGATGGAGACTACTCCAGAGTATTCATCAACATCCCAGGGGCCTGTTTCGCTGACTGGTGGGCACATTGTGACTTCGGATGACGTGAGCTACACCACTGAGACAAAGACGACAGTTGTGACCACATGCAATGGTGCCGGTGCATGTGGGGCTGTGACCACGACATATACCACCACTTATTGTCCGACTATTAGTGGCGAGAACCCAAGCTATACCCTTGAGACCACGCTCGAAAATGCGAGCCACAGACCAGGGTCTTCTGCCGTCACCATATTAACGCTCACCCTGAACCGTACTACTCTGGACTCTTTCTCCAATTCTGAAGATAGTACTGCCACAACCCCTTCGGCGTCTCTGGTGCACTCGGTGTCGACTTTTGAGGGCGGCTCTCCAGCTCTGCATTTCTTGACAGCGATGTTGATCGCTCCTCTTTTGGCCATCATTGCCTAGGCTAGTTTTCATTTGATATTACATTGGGCTCACCCACTAATTTGGGAAGATCAATTTCGCCCATTCATCTGATCCACTAATTTGATCCAATATGAATGTTGAAATAATCGGTTCGCGTTTATAGACTTAATATTTGAATTTTGATCTGAGTACATTAAAACGATAGTCTACTACTGAAATCTATAAGTGTCTATTGTGAAAGAAATATTCGATTCAAGAGAGGCTACCAATACGTATGGTAAAACTAGACGCCGGCGACATCTGCGCGAGCGTTAATCAATCATCGCTGAATGGTCTAGCAGACCTGCGTATACTCATAGGTTAACTATAGATTTATAAGTGAGTGCTAGTTACAGAGAAATAGTTGACTGGCCTTGGAAAATACCCGGGGCCGGATCGAACGTTTGGATAACGTCGATATTCACTGTGTGCAGTCCCATAGTACCCCTGGCCAAAGCAGAGTAACGTGTTAGTTTTCAAGTGATATATTCAAGTTCTATAAAACTTAGGACCTAGTTACTACTACGACTAGACCCTTAAAGTATGAACCAGTTCTGGGAGCGAGTGTAGAGTTTTCACTACGTCTACGCTCGGTCCCATGTGCAGGTACCTAGCTCATCGTGACTCATACATCGACACGCCCCTGAACCATGTAAGTCTCTAGTTTCATTGTTCCACGCTGTAACATGCATCTCGATCGACCGTACCATGAACTGTTCATCGTGCGCTAGGAATGGCAGCTGAGCATGGAATTAATTCTCGCGCAAAGTCTTAGTAATACTGTCAGCAATGAACTTCTTCCCAATGCCTTAGTAGGAATATCGGCAATGCTCTCGTTAATTCTTGCGAACTTATCGGTTACGTGCTCGAGCTTGACACATTGTTGAACATGTTTCTCCTTATTTGTAAAATGCTTGCTCTTGCCGGGGTTCTCACAAGTTCCGTTGACACTGAGATCCACAACTATGATCTTCTCACCAGCCGGTAACTCTTCCGGATTCACCCATGGATAAACCTTCGTCGTTTCACTTCTCTGTGCGTCCCCGACAGCTTTTCTCTTAAATTTGGCTATGAGGTGCAACATTTGCCTGTGCGCTTGGCTTAAGATGATCCTCTCGTCGATTTGTGCACGCTCCTGTGTTTCTGGTGGGTATTGGGCAACTTCATTCTCAATTTCTGCGAGATGTGCCGCATATGGGCTCTTGAGTGACGCGAGTAGCCTTGCCTGTTCGTCAATGATCCGATTGTAGCCGTTCTTTGCATGTTCGATCAATGTTCGCCCAAGTTGTCGGCCTTCCCTGATTTGTTCAGTTGCCGCGCGATTCTCTTGTATGGCGTTCCTTGTCTCCCCTGCAAACTCAATAATTTGCAGGTCCATGTCATTGGGTCTGGCAACGGTCTCATTCGCGACCTGATATATTCGGTTGGATTGACGGGTATCTTGTTCTGTCAATCGTTGGTCAACTAGTTGGGGAATACCTTCTAACGATCGCTGCGATCTTTGAACTTGATCGATTGTACTCGGGAGCGACTCTAACCTGGTACAAAGCTCGTCATCGTATTCGTCGATGAGGCTCTTCTGTTTTGCTGTAAGGCGTTTCTCGGCCCTCTGTATCTCGGTCGTGTTTCCTTTGGTACTACCTTCAATCGCCTGTTTCGTCTCAAGCTTGTCATCAGCCCGACCTCGTTCGTGTATCGAACGACATTCTTCTAAGTCAGCCTTCGTTTGTTCCAGAGGTTCCTCCACCCGTGAGATTTCCTGTTTGAACTCAGCTTGAGTTCGTTTCTGCATATCATGGTCCTTGCTGGACGCATCGTATTCCAACGTATGATTGTTAAATCTGGCCTGAATTGTATCAGTCTCCTTCTTCATGTCATTTATGGATAGATGTGTGCTTGCCGTGAAGCGCGTGAGCAACTCGCGCATGGTTTGTTGGTATATTGTCAACCCTTTCAAAGCATACGTTGCGTCATCACGTCTCTTTTCGAAATATCTCATCCTTTCTGATTCCAATCTTGAATTTCGATCGCCGTTGCTCTCGGCCTGCGACTCCAACTCGTTCAGTCCTGGTTTGAGTGACTCATGCTCCTTCACCCTCTCCTCCATTTCCGCACGCGCCTCCGGGGAGAAATAGGTTGCCACAATCTCGTGAGAATCGTTCTTTGGTCGAAATCTCCTCGTAAATTTCCTTTCCCTGGATTCATTAGTGCATGGTACAGCTATAACCGCGTTCGAGAACTGAGCAGGTGTCGGTGCATCGAGGTCCTCCTGGGACTTGACAATCTCTGCGACTTTTTCATGTTGGATCACTTCCTGCTGCAAGGTGCAGGTACCTAGCTCATCGTGACTCATACATCGACATAACGGAGACTGGTGAGTAGGAGCAGTGTTGAGGATGACGCGCGTCTTACGCCATAACTTCGATTTACGAATCTCGAGGCCACCGTAATCACCACCCTATTTCAAATTACGTTCTTGGGAGCCAACGTTTTCTTTTGAAGTTTTTCGTGATTTCACGTACTGAGTTTTGTAAAATGTTCATAATCTTGCTGCAACAAAACACCGTAATTTGACCCTAAGAAATGGAAACACGCTACCGAAAATTGCCATAACATGGAAGTTACGGTACCATAATCTTCATCAGTATGAGACAGTGATTAGAGAGATTACTCTCATTTGTGGGCAATCTCTCCACTTACCACTCTGAAAATGGGTTGTTTATATAAATTACAGTATTTACTTACTTGGATACTGTGTTGCACCAAGCTTAGTGGAGATATTAGCCGAACGTATTCTCCTGTCAAGTTGAGTATTGTGCGAAGAAATGAGCAATTTCGTACCTAAATGAAGTTGCTCAAAAAAAATCAGTCCATTCGATCATCAAGAATGCATGTGCTCATTTGATCTCGACAACTTCACCAATGTCAACTTTCATCTCGTCATCATCATTTCTTCGATCTCCCAACGACTCGGACACGCAGAATGGTGAGAGTGAGATTTTGTAAGAGGCGGCGTCATTGAGGCGACTTGTTCTCATTCTTTTTATTCAATTACCGAGCGAGGAGCACTCGAGTATCACAACATTCACTGCCGTGCACACGTGCATGTCAGGTTTCTGCTTAAGGCTTAAATCCAATATTTAAACAAGATGCGCAGCACTGGTTGATGAGAAGCTTACTGAAGAAAGACCTTATAAGACCGTGAAAATCGTAAAGATCGTAAAGATCGTAAAGATCGTAAAGATCGTAATTTTTTTTTTTTTTTCAAAGATTCGTAAAGATCGGAAAAAGTCGTATAAAATCGTATAAAATCGTATAAAATCGTATAAAATCGTATAAAATCGTAAAAAAAAGGTATTGCGAAAATTTACGATTTTCGAGAATGAGAGTCGTCGTAATCTAGCGTAATCTTTAACACGATTTACGCAAACTACGCCAGCGCGCAACACTGATGCCAAAGTCAAGGACCAGATTCGGAAGTACTACAACCGCAACGAGAGCTAGTTTCCTACTTTCTTCCGAATGGCCAAAGATTTTTTGTCCATGATGGCGATGTCCTCGCCCTCGGAATCGAATTTCTCCGAAGTGAAGAGCATAGACTTCAAACGCAGACAATCAAGGTGATGGCTAGTATGAAGGCAAGAGGCATTATTACAGACGAGGCAAGCGTCTACTTTGACCCCCTACCACAGTCGGAAACCGCCGAGAATTAGGATCAGGATCATTCAGAATCTCTGAAAACCACCTCCGAGCAACTCATGTGTTGTGCGGGCGAAGCGAAGCTTGCTGATATCGTCAACATATCAGACCTGGATGATGGGAAGAAAGACCCCGTCCTGAGAGGCAAAACGAGCAATGCTCACTGGCAACGAGCGAAACGACGTGGGCTCAGAACGGTGGTTTGCAGATTTCAATAGGGTCGAGCGCGGTGGAAAATTTGTTACCAGTCGTACGTAAAACTTCGGAGACACGAACGAAGCAGAGTCTTTGGTAACTACACGCAATTTACCAGGTTTTGGCGATTTCGATTTCGGCGATGCAGAGACTTGGTATTCTAGACATGATGCAGAGTTGAGCGATGCAAAAAATTGGCGACGCAGAGACTCTAAACTCGACAAATAGTCACTTTGGAGCGAGCTGAAATATAGTGATTCCAGGTTTAAGAAAGTTCCATAATCAAAGAACGATTTGGGAAGAGATCTACAGAAGGTAAGTTCTTAGTAGCATATAATTGATTTCTGAAATAATATCAAAAATGGTTTATTGTTATGATGTAGACCTGGACCTGGGCCTCCGGCCCTGGTCCTGCACGTAGCCTGTGTAGTAGAGCGGTAGGCAGCCTGAGGGGTCGTGCGTGCCCCAGAGCAGCGCACGGCCCCGAATGCGGACCGGCGAACAAGGGCGCCCCTACGGACGCCCGGGAGTTGCCAGGTCAAGCCTTAGCGAAAGATAGTCCTAAGCATAACCATTAATACATATACTCCCCTCTAGTACCTCTATACTAGGCCGTTTCCTAACATTTATACTCGAAAATTGCGTGAGTAACGAGAGCTGAATAGGTGCATTGGGGCGAAAAACAGGCATAGTCTTACTAAACGGTGAAAGAACTTTATAGATACATTGTTATTGTAATTATTTTTTATCATTTGTAAGAATGTGTCATATTACAAATACCAAAAAATAGTGTAATAATTCGTAATACTCTAAATTTAACAACACTGGGGCGTAGTAGATAGTTTTCCTTCCTTGGTGGAATTACAATACAAATGTAACACGTAAGCTGGATTGACTGAGACAGCTGAACTTTTTATAAACATTGATCCCGTAGAGGCCTGTGAAAACGCAATCTACACAAGAGTTGTCACAAGCCTCAACACAGGTACACCTACGAGTGGCCCTGAGAATTGGGTTGTTGTCTTTGCCCGAGAGCAAGTATTCTATCGAGTTCTCGCTTATTCTTGGCCACTTATCACTCCAAAAGACCCGCCTTTCACAAATTCTTCGCACGACGAGAAGACGTATTATGAGCAATGATGGCAAAGTCCGTGCTACCATCGTCAATTTCATAGACGTTCCAACTCTAGTAAAAGGCGAGTCCGCAAAAGAGCTCTTCGCACTTTTCTCACACCTCGTCTAATTTTGATACTGTGCTGGTTTCTTTGCGCCTTCTTTGACGGAAATTGCCTTCGGCTGAATCAGGTGCCGAGGAAGTAACCATTTATTCACGGATCTGAAGGTCTGATCTTTACACGCGCTCCCATCGCTCGAAATGTCATATTGACAAAATAAACAAACGGTGTGCATATTGATAGTTACATGAAATGTGAAATGTAGTTTCTGGGTGTGATCAGTTCCATTGGAAGCTGTGTGGCTTCTCAGAAGCTTCGGAACATAAGTAAAAAGTTTGCAACATTTTAGTTTCTCAACGTCTCAGGCACACCAATGCAAGTGTGTATATGTCTCCTCTGCCAGCAAATCCTAAGTCTATGTAAATTGAGTGATGCTGGCATTTTACGAGTAGAAGAATTTGACTTCCAGAAGTAACTGCTGAAGAGTTCCAAAAGTCTGTAATTGTATCCCGTGATCCTCTTTTCTCGAGGATTTCGCATTAGTTCAGATCTTATCCCTAGAAGGGGACATTGGAAATATTTGTTACCGGCGCTACCAAATGTTGAAAATCTGCTCAAGGGCCTTCTGCTTCGCAGAAGTATAGATTTTTTAGCTTCAGGTGGGAGCTCCCTATACACAATTGATTCTTTAGAAAAATAAAAAATTCACAGTAAGCTCAAGTTGTATGTCTCGGTAAAGTGGTTATTGATAAACGCTCCGTCTTCCTGTGACTGAATCACATCTGTGATCGTTTTACGCACATTTTCCTTTTCAGTGAAGCAGAAGGTGGGTAGTTATCTATTTCCATTCTAACCATCAAGGGTTTGTGCTCCAGTCTACTCTGCGCCCGGGCGGCGCCTCAAGACCTGCGGCCGCGTCGGCTGAACGACCATCAAGGCAAGTGGTTCTTCCCTTCATGCCTATGATACGATTGCTTCAACACACCTTCTGCAACATTATAAAGAAATAATATTAAGTACTTTCAGTCTCGATTTACGAGTGTCTGTCTAAAACAATTTTGGATGAACAAATATTTCTGCCACAGATTCACCCAGTTTGAGGCACGAACAACCACTGGAACCCAAAGTCACGTGCCCACTAGTATAATCTTGATAATCTGTAAAAGGTTGTGATGGAATATTCACTATTCTTCAATGAGGTTTATTAACATTCTGGTAAGGAATGTATAGTTCTCTACAGACGTCTTTCAAAAATGCTGGATAAATTTTTGGGTGATATCATGCGGATGCGAAACCATTTATTATGTGATCAGGCTGTGCCATTAATCTCTTTGCTACCAGTATTACTCAAAAGGTGGACCGGATAGAGGCTAGTCAGTGAAGATTATTTTCTCTTAAATGTGAAAAGGTAAGTTTTAGTTCGATCGACGAGTCGAAGTGGTTGGAATCCCATCACTGTCAGGTAGGACATAACCACACGCAAGGTCAATTCAAGCGAAGGGTACTCAGTAGTGGCAAAAGTTTCCAATTCATTCTTGGTACGAAGCTTTCAGAAAAATCTGTCTTTGATGTGGTTTCAGAGAAGTCATCAAATGACTGTTCAGAAAATGAGGCATTTCTCCGCTCCGCATTCGCCGCATTCCGCCCTCGCCGTTAAGCACAAGTCACCTACATAAGCGCCACTCTCCCACGTTGGGGAGACTGGAGGCTTTTTTCCCTTATCCTTTATTTAGAAGTTTCAAAGTCGCTCATAGTTTTATCGTTAACCCAGTTTTATCTATCGCTCTTTAGCTATTCACCGCTCAGATAACTCTGACAATCACATGCCGGATGTATTGACTCGTCGTTCTCAAGACCTTTTTTAGTATCTACGAAATTACTTGAGGAAGAGACTATTAATACTTTCGCTTACACATGAATCTCATCAATATCACACTTGAAGAAACAGACGTTTTCTTCTGGTCATCCGTGATATTTTTTTTGGGAAGACACTATTGACTTTGTAGCCTCGCTCCAGTGCTACCAGCTCTGTATTGATGGTTCAAGCTCTTTCATTGATGATCGCGCAAGATGTTCTTGTGAGTTTCTGAGGAAGCATATTCAGACACATACTTGTGAATCTAAATATCTAGGGTAACCCAAATTTGTCAGATGCGCTGTTCAAAGAATCACGCATATTGAGTTCTTTTTCGCCCCATGTTGCACTGTACTGTGCTGAATATTGGGAGATCTCGGTATCTCCTAGAAGAGGTCATTGGACGAACGGATTATAGAATGAGGAAGAAAGCAGCTCTGTGAATTGCTAGCGAGTATGTATTCACAAGATTTGAAGCACACAAAAGGTCTCAGCATTGTCAAAAAATGTTTCATTCATGAATTATAGTTAGCTATTACACTGTACGAATCGCATTGGTACGATAATACGAGCGCGTATATAACCCTTCTGCATTGGGAATGTGATTATATCGCCCTGAAACTTACTTATTATGCTTACGATTGAGGGCTATTTGGTGGTAGCATTTCAACAATTCTTACCTAAGGTTGCACCCGGTAGAACAAAGTATCAGATCACTTTCGAGGAATGTGGTCACATGCACACAGAAAAAGAAATGTAGATGGCAACTCGTGATAGAATCGTGATCATCCATCAGGTTCAGCTGTGTTTAGGTCGTGAAGCTAACATTGACTCGTCTTCATCAAAAGACAATCGGCTGTAATCGGTAGCTCAATTTACCTTTTCCGAAAAGACTATTGGTTTAATTATCCACTCTGATGTGAGAACACTTCTGCGGTATATGTTGCCCAGCACACCCCTACCTCATTTTAAGTATGATTAAAACGAAGTAGAGAAAAAGTGCACAGACTTGATCGTTTCTTTTTGATTTAGCACACTCGAAATGAGACATGAGAGACCAGATCTTTCGTGTCTCTTTGTGTAATCAACTTTCACTATGCGGCAAAACATATCTACAACCTTTGTTTTCACTGAGAACATTTAGGAGACCATAAGGATGCTGGACCGATTCGGAGGGGGCATATACCGATGCTCGCATCTCGAATAGGACCCGAAGTGCACGTATTGGGATGTTTCTCATTCTTTTAGTAACAACGCAACATACAGCATACTCAGCGCTCTCCAAACATACGCTTCACTGTTCGCATGCCCCGTGATATGATGTGCGTCCACCCCTTTCCGTGTGAAGTCCTATTTTTCGGTATTATGTAAAGGCGCAGCAATAGCCTTGTATCCGCACTAGTGCCTTACTATCGATGGCTCTTTTTCTTTACGGGATAATCTTGTAATGTCTGAAGGCACGAAGGCTACGGCGAATCTCTTGTCTCCAGAGGATAGCCGAGACCCGTATGGAACATCTGGGTCGGGCTATATTTTGAGAATGAGTCGAAGAAGACTTTGGGGTTAAAAAATGTGTTTCATATGCCCATGTCTTTTCCCCTTCTACATCGGCCGTGTTTAGATTTGGTTAGTTCTTAGTGGAACCAACGAGTGTACTTCATTAGGATGAAACCCGTGTGAAGTTGATTTGCCAAAAAAATGCACAGTGTCTTAGACGCATTCCAGAAATGTAAACGTTCCACTTTAGCGCATCATACCCGAATTAAGCACAAGCAATCGTCGATTTCCCCTAAGATGAATAAAAGTTGCCATCTTTTTTCTCATTTGCAATATACAATCATTTACTGTATATGGTGCACCCTCCATAGTGAGTAGCATAGGACACCTGCCTGGAACTGCACGCCTCTGCAGGGCCAAGTTTTCAAGACCCCACGATCTTGGCTTATATGTAGCCTAAAGATAGTCTTCTCCTTGGCCAGATCAACTTTAAGTTCTCGTTCTAACCCCCAGAGTTAATTCCACACTGTTTTGCCTAAAATTTGCTGTTAAATGGTCAAATTGGCCCCCAAAGAAAAGTGTGGTCACATATTATTCTCGGGAAATTTTTTTTGCTCTGCGCTCTCAGCGCCGTCTCGCATTCATGGTCAATTGATGCGGCTCGTGCTGCGAGCCAGGGAAAAATCGCTAGATTCATCTTGACTGATATGCGCTTGGCCGATATTGCATGAATGTACAAATTGTGGTTATCATGACATAAAGAGAGATTCAGGGAAGCTTTGGAGCTTAGTTTTGTAGTCCAGAAATAGACGGACATCTTCAAAACATAAAATTTTGTCGTAAATCCTCACGATTTCGTCGTTAATGATAAAATATCGTAAATATCTGCGATGTTTACAATCGTGATGGGTCTGTCATCGCAACACTGGCGACCACTCGCCCTCGAGATTACCACAT
>JAKTWD010000262.1:0-10443 GCA_030581935.1 Metschnikowia corniflorae | reverse complement strand
CTCACAGTCCGACTTGTCTTCTCTACTATTTCCTGCGCACCTTGATGTTGTGGGAATTGATCGATTCTTGTTTGAGGGAAGAGTGGTAGACTTGGAACAGCAAGTATTGGGTGAGTGTAAAGCTTAGACATTACACAGGCTTTATCTGAAATCTTCAAACCTAGTAAATACTTGATCAAATGTTACATTGAAGTACTGTTTATTGTACTGCGTGAGTAAGGTTCTGGCGAAGCGCAGTACTGACTGTTCATAGGGGCCCGCAAGGGCAGATCAAAGACAGCATCCTCCGTGATGCCTCATCTCCTTGAGACGTTTGACGTTTCAGAGTATACATGGAGTAGACCTGAGACGTCTCAGAGTTGGCCTTTGGGTCAAGGGACGCATGGCATAGGAGATGTGGACCATTTGTGAAGAACTTCTCAAGTCTGGGAGCGTGCTAGGACGGTCCTAGAGTTGGAATTTAAGACAGCGGTAAGTTAGGAGCGAACCAAGTGACAGGCGGCTCAACTAACTCTACGAGATTTTTGTTTATAGATAGTTCAGCTGTCCCGGCCTGATCAGCCTAATCTAACTTTTGTATGAGAGTTCCACTGAAGAAGCAAAAAAGGGAGAAGGAGTTTCACGCGAGAAAAAACACACCCATGATGTTGGGACTGAACGAACCTTATCAGGGGTCGTTTGGTTTCGGCATCAGGTTTTCTCGCTTCCGTATCTTTGCTCTGAATGCTCCTTAAAAAGACTCTTCATCGTGGACTCGTGGACAGCTGCTGAAAGAGCCTTCGTGAACAAGTCTGCGATAGTCAAAACCGAGTTCACATTGTGTAGTACCCTTGTGTAAGCTTTTGCCTTCTCATATATCCTTGCATGTGCAATCTTTTTTTCTAGCTCTATCAGCTGATGAACTATCCTCTGCCACTGAAAGGGCTAACAACTCTGCCACTGCAGTACTCCGTGAAACGTTGCTTTGCTTTCTGTTCTACCACTTGATCGGGTTTTGTTAAGGTAGAATATCATGCCTGAGATCAGTTCCACGTCTGCCTGTAGTGCGAAGGATGCGCTGGCTCCTTGATCAAATGTACTTTAGCTCCTGGTTAAGGGTGTTTGCAATGTGCCCAAATAGAATAGTAACCTTCGAAAGTCGTTCTCTGTGGGTTTGGACGTTTTGCTCGACAACGCGTTTGCCAGTATAGAAATGTCGGGCCTGATGTTGTTCATAGCCCAGTTGATGCGTCCACCACCAGATTCGTATTTCTTTCTTCGAGCTCCTTTTAGTATGGGTGTGACTCATCGGTGGGTGTTCTTCCCCTGGGTAATTGTTCGAGCCGTGTCCGTCACCGGAACTCTCAACTAATGCGGTATGTAACTTGCGTTACGACATGACATAGCTGTCATCTGTTCGTCGATGCCTACGTGTTCGGAGACTGGTCAAAAATACTTGAGATCGAACCAGCCTTCCAACTGCGTATGAAGTTCAGGAGCTCCTTCTCATTTTCGGCGACTAGGAATAAGCCATATAGCGCAACGAGGAGTGCCCCAAAATCATTTTCCTTATGAATAGGCTTTTGTCAAGGTCATTTGTCAAACAGCCGAATCGTGCAGCCTCATGACAAGCATATTCTTCGACATGTGCTCTGCTTATTTCATGCCATGATCTGACTTTTGTATCAGCCAGAATTTTCCGTTGATTTCGTGGCCTTAGGGTGGCTTTACATGCCTGAACGTTTGGTGTATCTGGAGCCGTTCTGATTTTCGCCTGTTTCCTCCTTAAGCTCAATTCGTGATCCCCTCCTGTGTCTCCAACGGTCTCCCGGACACCTCAGTCCTGTGCCCGGTGCTCTGCTATATCTCAGCTATCTAAGTAGGCTCGACTATATCTCAGCTATCTTAGTGACTCTAATATATCTCGTCTATCTAAGTAGGCTCTGGTGTACTCGACAGTTTATTCCTCTGGTTGTCAAAATATCCAGGAATAATGTGATCACGAGGTACACCACTCGCGTCAGCATCAGCCATCTCAGCTGGAAGGCTGATCCCCAATGGCATCCCGTGAACATCAGTCGCTCGGGGCGAAAGCTTCCACGACACGTCCCCGGTCTCTGCACTTAAGACCCTAAAACCAACACCCAGATCCCTGATGTTATGAGAGCGAATTGCAGTGTTGGGTCGCATCGAAAATTTATTGTAAATTTCGTCAACGTTAGCGATTTTTCGTTATCGTAACTACGAAAACGACAGGCCCTTCGTAAGTGATAAGATTGTAAAATTTCACGGAACACTTACGATTTTCTGGCAAATCACAAGGTGTGCACAATGATCAGGCTGGCTCTGATTGGGTGGTCCCATGAAAATCAAAGAAACCGAGAACATGCACTTTGGCAAAAACGAAGTCTCAATATTCACGTGAATATAGAGTAATTGATGTCCTTGAGAAAAGAAAGCGTCAAACACTAGCGCTGTGTTTTCGAGCTATGCGCTCTCGCTTGTCTTGTCTATTTTACTCTGCATTTTTGAAATTTCAATGACACGAGAATCTTATGAATCCCCTTCCAGCCTGAAACTTCGTACGCCTTCTGATTCAGCTTATCGCCAGGTATGATAGCTCCGGTTGTGTTAATGAAGAGAATAATCTTGACGATGAGGATGACGAACTCACGTCATATCTAGAGTCAAAACGAGAGTCGAAAATCAAAGAACTCGATGAATTTTATCGAGCTCGAGACGAAAGATTTCCTGTTCTCTCTCAGCTGACCAGAGATAGCCATGTCTGCGCCTTCTGAAGCATTGTTTTACAAATGGGCGATGTGCTTCCAGAGAAATAAAATATTTTTCTGGCTAGTAGAACAAAGACATTAGCATTTCTCAAGTATTGGGCTCATTCTGTGGGCTTGAGAAATTCAAGGAAAGCTCGAGAAAAGCTCGAGGGAAGCTTGCAGACCTGGAGGAAGCGCTGAATGAAGGGCTCTATCGAATATGGGCACGTGATTGGACTCGCAGACGGTTGCAAAATATTAAAGTCCGAAGTCTGCAGTTGAGCGTTTCCAACATTACACATGCAATATGACACATCAATAAGACACATACAATAGCAATTCATCGTTGAATTTGCCACATTTTCTCATATCAGCCAAAATTATTTCATGTCTAGAACGAGTTTGAATTGCTATGACTGAGAGACGAACTAGTGGTGCGACTCACCATATCTAATAGTGATGCTTTCCACATTTGCTTTCCACACCACAAACACGATGTTTTGAGCCGGAACTCGCGGAATAGGCTCCACATGCCGATCGCTTTAAATTTGACACATAAAAACACCGTGTTGCTTCAGATTTCGCCCGGTTCAACTACCCACCCTAAGCTGGTGTACGGGTGTTGTGACCCGACCCGGCCGCTCCGTGCGCTACGTGCCGGTCCACAGAGTTGTTCAAAATGCGCGTTGCGTAGAATTAGCGTAGACTTCCACGTAGCTACGCTCCTTCGGCTTCGCTACGGCTACGCCAGCCTCCAGCGTAGCTACGCAACTGCGTAGCGTAGCCTTTTTATACATTGTATACAGGCAGAAAAGTCGGTAAACTTTTTGAGAATTTCTTCGATCAAATCCATGAATTATGCGCCATATTCTAGAAAAAAACGCGTGAAACATTGTTTGCGTGCTTTGATTTTGTTAAATCACCTCATGATTCGCTTTTTTTGGTGCATTAGGTGAACTTGTGTATCGCGTTCTCACAATAAATGAGAATCGTAACGCGCTTGTCTTGTCCGCGAGGAGTGAATTCACGAAAGTTAGAAGAAAATGGGTCGAGCCTCGAGTTCCTATTTGATTTTTGAATTCATATATATGAAGTATTCTCGGAAGTTCAGGAGAAATTAGCACCCTGATCATTCTGCTACCTTCACTCGAGACTCAGAACCGTTCTGGATTGAACTCTGAGCACAAGATGACGCAAACATATTGAATTACCAAAGCACATTACTTTTCCAACGACTTTACCTTGCCGCCATGCCACCAAGATCATGATATTATAAAGTATCAGATGTTCGAGTGGCCGTTTTGGACAAAATTTCTGCTGACCAACAGCGTATAGTCAAGCAGTGTACCGTGTGCCGCTAGAAGTATTATTTTAGCAGGGAGGGAACTGGAAAGCTTTGAAGGCGCACTACGAATGCCCATAACTTGTTTTGGAACGCGTCAAGATAAAAGCTGACAAATCGAATGCGCTAAATGAGTTTACAATCCTTGAGTCTTCGCTTCGTGGTTCGAATAGTATCTACAAACGCTCTCAAACTCTTGATGACTTGTTCGTTGCAACTGATCCAAATACCAAAGTTTTGCATCTACCTAGGGGAAAAATAGGACCGGTTTATCTCTCATTTGACAAAGATGAGTACGAGAGATTGATGTTGATCATGATCGTGAAAAACGACTTGCTTTTCTCACTTGTGGAGTCAAAATTCTTCCGGGGATTTATCTATTTTTTGAGCGACGATGCTTCGAGCATGAGTCGTTCGACATTGAGAAGAAGACTCGAAATTATATACGAGACAGACTTCAAGTGAGTGAACGAGAGATTTGACAAAAACACGGGAAAGTTTTCAGTCGCCATTGACGGGTGGAGGAGTGGTAACAATACTGATTTCCTAGGAATTGCATTGCACTTTTACAATAATGAAATTGAGTTGGAAAACTACACTATCGTGAAGCGTATCTCAGAGATTTACGCGAAAGCAAAGCATGGATGTCCTTGCCTTTTTCAAGATTCTAAAAATCGTTTTCCGATCATTTAGCGCGTGGCGAGAGACTATTTCGCTGTTCCTGCCATGTCAACGCCTTCGGAAGCACTTTCTTCTCGAGTTGGAAATATCGTTACATATAGGAGAGGTAGGCTTCCGTCAAGATCGGGAGGATTTTTGGCGGTACTCAAGTTACGAGGGATCATCACGGCTGACGGAATGCCTGCTGAGGATGCGAATAGAGAGGTGAAGCAGGATACAGAATTTTTCAAATTCATCTCTGTACAAAATCAGAGGAAACGGGGCTAGTGGTCGTCTATGACGCCCAAGCCGAGTATGAAATCGAGGTCTGAAAATGTTACCGATCTTGATGTATAGGCAGCACTCTGTGGTAAATGCACATTTTGCGTTTTTCTATTGTGTAGATTTTTCCTTAATTAGTAGCTCTCTTTTACCAGCCAATACTAGTAGCTGCATTGATTCAGTCGAGACTAGCCTATCCTAATGGAAATACAGCCTGATGTATTTTCTCAACACAAAGGCTACGCTACGTAGCGTAGACTTTTCCCAACGCTACGAAAATGTCTACGCAGCATTTACCAAACACATCGCTACGCCGCGTAGCTACGTATGCGTAGCGTAGACGTTTTGAACAACTCTGCCGGTCCATGTCAACAGTCGGTCCTTATTGCTAGGGAATTTGGCTGATAATCCAGAACTTTGAGACAGAGAACGGCAACGTAAATAAAACAGTTATGTTTTGAGCAAGGTATCATCCTGGACAGGTGTGTCTCACATTCATCCTGTCTTGACTCCATCGTGACAAGTTGCTACCCCTAGACCTGAGAAAGTACCCCTCATCTGAAGGATTTTAGGCTAACGAAAGCCGATGATCATATCGGGTTTATTGCTATAGCTAATATGATTTGTGCCTTGAAATCTATGGCATAAAAGAGAGCTTCAGAAGTGCTTTGGTGCTTTTTTATGGTGTCCATGTAAATGATTGTGAAAAATACGGTCAAGTAACACACTGGTTTATCATAGATCCCTACGATTTCCTCGTAAACGATAGAATATTTTAAGTCCCACATTCTACGATCGTGATGGGTCTGCCATCGTAGGTAGTCGTTTTTGCCGTTAACGACGCCTATGACGCAACACTGGCGAATTGTCACTGCAGCGTGCCACCTTCTTGGCGTTTCTTCCTTACTGCCATATGAAACTTCGTATGAGCCTGTTCCACAAAAGACAAATAATTAAAACTTGCTCTGCTTCTGAATATACTAAAGGTTTATGTGTCATCGAATCAACAAATCGTGCTCCTAGTGTACTAATAAATTGCACCCAATAAATGCTCCGGGCTTCAAATGTGCGCCCTTAGTCACGTGAAACCCCAGACTCCTCTAGTCACGTGGGAGCCCCACACTCTTCATTCACCACTCGTGATATCATCAATCCGGGAACTGTGTAAAGCTGTTTCATCTTCACGACTCCAGAACCTGGAATAACGCCCATAGAACCTTATAGACAAGCCATGTCGAAATCGCTAGCACTCTATGCGTTCCACTGCCTCACCTCCGAATTAGCGTCTACCTCCCCCAAATCCTTGGTTGACTTTGAAGAAGAAACAAGAACGGGAACAGGAGAATATCCGCAGAATGCGCCATTGTTTGTTACTTGGAACAAGAACGGGGATTTGAGAGGGTGTATAGGGACATTTCAAAGCATGCCTGTAGAAAGCGGTGTTGCTGAATATGCGCTTATTAGTGCATTTGAAGATACCAGGTTCCGCCCAATCATCGAAGCCGAACTCTCTCATTTGTCGGTCGGAATTACCCTTTTGGGGAATTACGTTCAGCTTAATGACCCCTTGGACTGGAGAATTGGAAAAAACGGGCTAAAAGTGAAGTTCACGGATGCTAACAGGCAGTATCTGGGCACGTTTTTGCCTCTGGTGGCCGAGGAGCAAGAGTGGGATCAAACCGAAACCTTATGGCACTTGTTGAAAAAAGCAGGCTTCAACAGGGTCCCCATAGAGAAAGCATTAGACTATTACACTTCCAGCATCGCTGCGGGCAGATTAGAGTTGGTGAAGTACGATGGTTTGAAATGTGTCGCCACTTATAAGGATTTCGTGGAGGCTACTAAGAGTGATGCTTTTTGAATGATACTGCGGAATCTACTAGGAGCCTTTCCTTGCATACTTAGGGATATCCTAGGGGTGAAAATGGACATAATTACAGGTCTTCCAACATTCTCTTTCTCTCTATTTGAGCACAGGGAAACTTGGCACCATTTGAACTTCCACGCGGAATTCTGAAATATCAACAGAACTTTCATACTGTTGATGCCCCATCTCACCTCTACACTGGTTTTACTTTGAGTCTGGATGTCCAAAACCAATGATCCATTGCTAAGACTCCTAGACGGAGGTGTGTTTTCGTATAAAGCAAGAGCAGAGCTAGCACAGACTCTTTCCAACTATACGCTGCTCCAACTAAACCTCAAGAAAAGCTGTTTCAGCCTTCCATCTAAACACTGTTTTCCATTTGTTTCACTTAACGTTTCCTATTGATAAGTTAAACCTGTCGCATTGTAAAGAAGTCAGAAGTGAAAGTATGGCCAGGGATTTTATTGATTTCGATGCCTTCGCAATATACTGATATGTCATAGCCAAAATGTGTCAAGCAAGAATGAAACTGCTAGCATCTTGAAGAAATTTTCATCTGGTCAACGCCCAGACAATTGGACATTAACAGTCCTATTCTGCGTAATTGAGTTAACATGACCTCAAGCAGGTGGTTCAAAATGCGCCTTGTGCAGCACTTTATACCTTGTATGGTGGTATCAATAGTATTTCTTGGAAATCACATTGCACTTTTACAATAATGAAAATGAGCTGGAAAACTACCCAATCGGATTAGAAGCACGAGAAGATCAGCTACGAGGTGTTGTATCAGTTTATGATGGCAGTTTTGACTAAATACGGCATCCAGAACCGTGTTTTATCCATTACAAGAGCCAATTCTGGGCCAATGAATGTCTTGGTATGTAAGTACAAGGAAATTTGGGGCCTTGGGAGTGAATTCGATGGGGTTATTCGGTGCGTCGGGCAAATCTTGAACTTGTCCATTGACGTGCTCTTACATTAGACCTTTTTCAAGGAAAATATTACGCAAAAGGTTGGAAGGTCAATGAAAGCCGTAATTGAGGAATGCCCTCTTTTTCACGACTGTGCTGATGGAATGAACGACATTCTCTAGCCATGCGCTTGATCGTTCTTCACATAAAGTACAGTCACAAAACGAAGAATACTTTCAAAATCTAGTTGCCGCATGGATGATCGCTTTATTCATTTTCGTGAAGAAATAATGACAGTGTTGAAGTTGACTTAGGGAGACTTTGTGGAAAGTTCGCCTGATCTCGAGAACAATGAAAAATTTGGAAGCTCCAGGGGATGTCACGTGATTTCTCCGTGCTTTCACTTTGATACTTCAAGCTTCGCCATATCCCACGATCAATCCAACGATTCCCTTAAGTTGACTTGTCTTCTGCGAAGGTGAAGGGCATCCTGGGAGATAATCCTTTCACTGCTTTCGGTTTGGAAGAGGCGAGGAAAAAGTCACCTGAATACTACCCTGTTGATGATGAAACCGCATGGAAAAAAGATTTCATGTTGCTATTTTTTCGATTCCCGGTACAAATTGGCTATTTTTGAGAATGAAGTTTTTCAGTCGAGAAGATCAATGGGACTAGGAACGCCTTTTCTCAGGTCCACAGCGAACACCAAAAAGATGACAAGGATGCAAGAATTTAAATGAACGTGTTGATACAGATCAGGTATCCTCCAAAGCATCAAAGGCTCTGGGTGGCTCTTAGCCTCTTGCTCGATGACAATGCGACTCAATGCGACACAAGGCAACAGTGACAGACTTGAAGCGTATTCCCGGGATCCGCGCGAGAGCAAAAGCATGTATGTCCTTGCCTTTTACAAGATTCACCAGGCGTTTCTCGGCAATTTTGCTGCGCCTGCCATGTCAGTGCCTCCGGCAGCACTTTCTTCCGAGTTGGAAATATCGCTACAAATAGGAGAGGTAGGCTCCTGTAAAGATCGGTAAAGATATTGGCGAACTCAAGCCACGAGGGATCATCACGGCTGACGATGTGTCTGCTGAGGATGCGGAGAAAGAAGAGCAGGAAACAGAATTTCCCGAATCCATTCTGCGCAGAGTCAAGGATACGAATCGGGGCTAGTGGCCGACTGTGACGCCCGAGCCGAGTATGAAAAGGAAGGATGCAAAAGTTGCCGTTCTTGATACCTGGGCACCACTCGGTGGCCAGTCTCTCTATTCTATTATTTTCCTTAGTTAAAGGCTCGTACTAGTAGCTGCGTTTATTCAATCTAGAGTCGCCAATCCTCAAGGAAAGACAACTTTATACTTTTAACGCAGATAAAACGCTACTTTCGTAGCATTGTCTTCTCCCCACGTTCAAAAGCAGTGGCACAGGGTAAGCTCATTGGTTTTCGTACTACTGAAGAGACCGCTTTTGTCTAAAAGCGCCCGAGACTTTCAAAATATCTCGGTCTCCCGTACCGACCCGAAAAGCCCCGGGCGCGACCGGGTCCCTTTTGGCCGGTGCGCATATGCTCGCGCCTCGATTATCAGCGTGCATGCAAGAAATTGCAAGTAATTGGCTCGTGAAATTGGGTCGTTATGCAGGATCACATTGAGCGCCATTTGGTTTGCATAACCACACTGGTTTTATCGACATGTCCTGCAGGCGAGCAAGGGCGCCCTACGAAAAGACTTGTCACATACTGTGAGTTTTTCAAATGGAGGAGGATGTACTTTAGACAAGCGCTTGATGCAGGAAATACAAATCCCTCTCTCATTACGTCAGCCAAATCAAGCGGCTGACAGCATTGTACCATGATCTAGTGTCAGATAGAGTCGTCGATGCGGGGCCGTGTTCAGCCACGCTGTTACGAATCATTATCTGGTGCGTGGCTTGGCGTTTAGTGAATATGCACGCTGTCTGCAGGCACCGCGCCAAGCCTGATTCCTGGCATGAGCAGATTTGCGCTCTGCGGCAGCACTGGCATTTGCATCCCCTTGCTCAATACGAACTTTTACGAGCGCAGCTTGGCAACGTTTTTCTCTTGTTCACGATTAATATGGCATATCGATATGGGTTTCAATTTGATTAGCTTCGGGCATTCTCCTAGTCACCGGAAATTTGTCACAAACAACAGGTGATACTTCTCATTAGTATCCACTCGCAATCATGGGCGTGAGCGGAAGATGCCAAGAATCAAATACAGGCGGGGTCTAACCTGCTTGCCCCTTTGCCTACATATGTGCCCTGCATGAGTGTTCCCAACATCGGGTACATCAAAAAGCGTATGTGTGCATTGCTCCATACCCAAATTTTTGAAGTCACATCGAGCTCGCCCATAGCGGTCGTGGTGATTTTACGGGTCCGGACCGGCGACAACGGCGCGGATTTGCACGATCATGCGCAAGTTAAACGCCTCTTCAGGTTGAACTCTGTGCGCATTGGGTGATGATCTTCCCCGAAGCCGCGTCTATTGTGTGAAAATCGGCGCCACAGGTATGGTGATCTTCGCTGGTGCCATTATGTCTGAGAAACCGTGGAAGACGTCTGGATTGCCGACTAACGTTCTTTAGTTTTTTTTCATTTGGCATAGAG
>JAKTWD010000261.1:0-10448 GCA_030581935.1 Metschnikowia corniflorae | reverse complement strand
CTTGAGCAAGGACTTGAAGGGCTCGAAGGACTGCGAGTTGGTTGAGCTCGACGACCACACATACAAGTTGAACCTCAGACTCCCGTCCCTTATCAAGGAGGAGTTGAAGATCAACTTTTTGAAGAACGAGAACGAGTTGATCATTTCTGGAAAGTTCAACTTCATTTGCGATGACGACTCGGACTCAGAAGAAGAGGCAGTGGAGGTATCCGTCGAGGACAGCAACGAGGAGGACGTTGCAAACGAGGCTTCCTCATCAGACTCATCCGACTCGTCTGGTTCTTCATCAAGCTCAGAGTCCGACAGTGACAGTAACTCATCTTCCTCTTCAGACTCTTCCAGCTCATCTGCGTCCGAGTCCGAGTCCGAGTCCGAGTCTGAGTCTGAATCCGAGTCTGAGTCCGGGTCTGAGTCCGAGTCTGACGACGAAGAAATCATCGAAGATGCACAGGAATTGATCAAGCAGTTCCAGAACCAGGAGATTCAGTTCGAAAAGAGCTTCGTGTTCGACAAGGTCGTCAAGTTTGACGAGATCTCGGCGAAGTTCTTGGAGAACGGTGAGTTGGAGTTGATCATCCCAAATGAGGGTGTGGAGGTTGACAGCGAGATGAATAGCGTTGCCATTGCCATCGAAGGCCAGGCTGAGGCACAAAAGGCAATTCAGGCAGAAGTTGAAGCTGTCGCTGAGGCCGTCGCTGAGGCTGCTGCCGCAGACATTGAGATGGCGAAGTAAGGCTGGCCCGTCGCCTTCGCAATATTTGCATAGCCCACCATTTACTTCTTGCATGGCACTTTGTGGAGTGTCCCTTTGTACTATAGAGTCTAATCGCTTAACAGCTTATAATATAGTGGCTTGCAACACAGCCATGATGACCATTCAACTCCGACTCTAGCACACGAGAAGACGTAAACTGTCCCACTTCCCTGGCTCATGTCACACGGGATCAATGGAAGGATGATGAAGAAAAAAGAAAAAAAGAGAAAAATAAATAAAAGAAGAAAAAATAGTGTATAGAAATATGTTGATTGATTTTGACAAGCACCGAGAGACCGTAGAATAAAGCAGAGGCACAATTAGGCAGACTTGAAGATATCAAAATCAGTCAAAGCAGTTTAACAGATCTGAAATCCGTTGTAACCTTTTTCTTGGTAGTCTTTTCGCAGCACAACAAGGTTTGACAGTGCTTCGCATATGACTTATTTCCTAATCGGGGCAATTTGCGCAGTGCAGGAAAGCAACATAGCAGCAATTCAAACTCAAGGTCAGAATAAAAACAACAAGGTCTGGTGATTTGGTAATAACCATGTTTGCCATATCAGTACTCTCACCCAAGCCGCCCATTGAAAATAAGAATATAGCGAATCCCCTCCTTAACAGAACTGCACCTATCAAATAAACCCGATGTTGCAGCCACGAGCAATACTAGTAACTTTCCTTTTCACGCTAATTTCGGCGTTTTCGTGGCCATGGCAAAATGACGAAACCACGTCCCTTCAGAGTGCCCGGCCCACATCTGCTTCAAGTGCTCTGCTGTCACTGTACGTGTCTGGGGCCACAGAATTCGCCTTCTCACTGTCGTACTATGCTGATGGACAAGCGTACGCACCTAAAGCCACCGAGTGCCCGTCAACACCAATTTTAAGGGAAGCGAAAAACATCTCTGAGTTAGAAAACGAGTATATCAGGAACAGGCAGCAGGTGACCAACGAGAATTTGATTGAATTCCTCGATAAAGTCGCCGATCTCTCTGACTTCAATGCGAAAACGTTCGTCTCACAGTCAACTCGCAATATTTCGATCGGACTTGCGTTCAGCGGTGGCGGGTACAGAGCTATGCTAGCCGGGGCCGGCAACTTGTTGGCGCTCGATTCACGATTCGAAGATTCGAAGAAAAACGCACTTGGTGGGCTCTTGCAAAGCTCCACATACATCACAGGCCTCTCCGGGGGCAGTTGGTTGGTCGGGTCTTTGGCAGTCAACAACTGGATTTCGGTGAGCGACGTTTTGCAGGAAGACAGCGGCATGTGGGACTTGAGCGACCTGATTTTCAACCCCAGCGGCATCAACCTTGTGCTGACGGTGCTGTACTATAACCAGTTGCGGAAAGCCGTGCTGGCCAAGTCAGACGCCGGTTTCGAAACCTCAATCACAGACGTGTGGGGCCGTGCGCTTCTGTACCAGTTTTTCAACGACACCTTTTACAATGGCGGAGAGAACTTCACGTGGACGGGAGTCACGCAGACACCCAGTTTCCAGGACTACCAGATGCCTTTTCCTATCTTGGTGGCGGACGGGCGGAATCCAGGGACAACCATCGTGAATTTGAACTCGACGGTGTTTGAAATGAGCCCCTACGAGCTTGGCCTGTGGGACTCGTCACTCAATCTGTTCGTGGACAGCCGGTTCCTCGGCACTAGTTTGGACAACGGCACACCCAACGACACATATTGCGTGACCAACTTCGACAACGCAGGCTTTTTCATGGGCACGTCGTCCTCGCTCTTCAACCAGATCTTGCTCAAGGTCGAGACACTGACCAGCCTCAACTGGGCGTTGCAGAAGCTCCTCCAGACGATTTTGGGTGCGTTTTCCAGAACCGACACCGATATCGCCACGTATTCACCGAATCCGTTCTATAACCTGCAGTACGCGGACCTGGAGACGATGATCTCGAGCCGCTCGTTGAACCTTGTTGATGGCGGCGAAGACAACCAGAATATCCCGTACTACCCGCTCATACAAAACAGCCGGGACGTGGACGTGATCTTCCTGTACGATAACTCGGCAGACACTTCGGAAAACTGGCCCAACGGGTCGGCAATTGCGTACACGTTCAAAAGACAGTTTACCGCCCAGGGGTTCGGCACGCCGTTCCCTTATGTGCCGTCCTACGACACGTTCATCAAAGACGGGCTCAACCAAAGACCGGTGTTTTTCGGTTGCAACGCCTCGGACTTGAGTCCCTTGGTCGAGGTGCACGGATCGAAGAAAAACACCACCGACGTGCCCTTGGTCGTGTACGTGCCCAATTCCCGCTACCTGTACGACGCCAACGTCAGCACCTATCAGATGGAATACGACAACGACGAAAAGGTGTCGATGATCCAAAACGGGTACGAAGTGATGTCGCTCAACAACCGCACCGCCGATAAAAACTGGAACAAGTGTGTGGGGTGTGCGATTATCCGGCGGGAGCAGGAGCGGAGGGGCGAGGAGCAGTCGCAAGAATGCCGCCAATGTTTTTCCGATTACTGTTGGGTTGGCGGAATCGAAGATAGTGCGGAACCCAATGCGCTGATTCTCTTGGCGGTAGTGACCGAATCCTCCACAATGAGCGACTCTTCTTTGACTTCTGCCATGGAATCGTTTCAGACAGGAGAGAGCTTGAGCAGTGAAGAAAACTCAGCTGTTTCGTCGCTGGATAGTGTTAGTATGAGTACTGGAAGCATGGGCACGACTTCGGGTGCAACTGCCTCGGCGGCTAGCACAGGGGGTAATACCGCGGGCGGTTCAAGTTCCGATAGCTCGGGAGCAAAAAGAGGGGTAATCCTGGCATCGTTTTTGGCGTGTGTGGTGGGGTTGTTGTCGGCGGTTGTTTAGAAGAGGGAAGGAGAGAAGCGTAGGAGCGATTAGAAGTAGAGAAGTAGAGAAAACGAAAGGTAAATGAAAAGAAAAATTGAAGATGAAAAGATAGGTTGGGCGGTTTTGAGTATGGTTGCAGTTGAAGAGGCTAGGTTATGAGAATCAGGGAGGAGAGGAAAAGAGAAGGAGTAAGGAGACGAGAAATTTGACGGGTTTAAGAGAGGGGTTTTCGCAACCGCCCGCGGCTGCAAACCAGTGTTAAATATTACGCGCGGATCACGCCAAAATTAAGATTATGAATTTCGAGGCTAGCGTAATCACCACCAGTGTTGCGCGTTACGCCAAAATTACGCCACAATTACGATTGGCGCAACAAACACCATTTTTCAAATAATGTTTTAGAGAGTCATCGTAATCGACATCGCAATCATTTTAGCATAAATTTGCGGGATTTTTCGTAAGTTTTTCGTAAATTGCTCCTTATCTTACCGCAACAAATTCAAACCTAAAATATGGAAATACGCTACCGAAAATTGCCATAACATGAATATTACGATACTATAATCTTCATTAGTATGAGACAGTGATTAGCTAAATTACTCTTATTGTGGGCAATCTCTCCACTCAACACTTTGAAATTGTGTTGATATTATAGATTTATGTATTTACTTTCTTCGGTGTTTGTAGAGATCCAAGCGAAACGTATTTTATTTCTGTCAAGTTGAGTGATGTGTGAAGAAATGAGCTGTTTCGTGTCCAAAAAGAGCTGCTCGAAAATAGCGAATTTATCCGATCAACAAAAATGCATGTACTTAACTGATCTCGAAAACTTTACAAATTTCGACCTCTATCTCATCATCATCATTGTCCTTGATCTCTCTCGCGACCTTGTCGCATAAAACCACGTCATCTTGAGTGTTCTCATCATCAGATTCCACCCCCAGGTCAAAGTCGTCTGGCCTTCTTTTCGACACCTTGTCGTTGACCACTGCCATCATTTTTGTTGTGGCTGGTAAACATTTATTTCTCTTCTTTGTGATCATATCGCCCCATTTTGAAAAAATGATTCTGCCGGCGCAGACATAGCTGGAATAGCCAAAATGTCTTTTGCAAACTGATAAAGTATAGGAAATTGTCTCTTCCTGCTGCGAAAATAATCGACAATATCGGAGTTCTCAGTTTTTCTAAAATGTACGCCGTGAATTCGTTTTCTTCATCCTCAGACCCTTCATGGTCACTGAGATAAGAGAAGTTTACTCTGCCTGGCCGGTTGTCACTTTATGAGCGATGTTCGGCAGTTGCCTCATTTTGAAATCTCTGTGCTCCATAGTACTTTTTGTAAAGTTTGAACAAATCTTCCAAATTTTCCTGATGCGACTTACCAAGACACGCGGGAACGATTCTCTGGCCTCAGAATATTTGAGTTGTACTTTGGATCAAGAGCGGGGGCGATATAGAAGACAGCCCTGTCATCAAAATCTGAAATCAGGCGAACTCAGCTGTTTTGATTCATTGGAGTTCAATTCAGCCTTTGAACAAGACTCATCCGAAGAGATATCCGTCATCGCAATTGAGCACGCAGAATGGTAAAAGTGGGCTTAAGAGAAGGCGGCGTGAATGAGGCGAGTTGTTCTCGTTTTTTTTCAATCATCGAGCGCGGGGCATTCGACTATCAGAAAATCGACGGCCGTGAACTCGTGCATGTTAGGTGCTTCTGCTTAGGGCTTTAACCCAATATCTGAACAAGATGTGCAGCACTGGTTAATTAGCGCCTCACTGATGAAAGACCTCATAAGACCGTGAGAATCGTAAAAAGTCGTAAAATAATCGTAAAAAATATTAAAGTAAAACGTATTACGAAAATATTACGATTTACGAAAATGGGAGTCGTCGTAATCGTAAATCGTAATTTTAATCTTGTAGCGTAAGAGCGTAACTCTCATCACGATTACGCAAAATTCCGCCAGCGCGCAACACTGATCACCACCATAATCAAATTGTGTATTTGGGGGCCCCCGTAATCGCCAGACCTGTGGTATTTATTGTAATACGATTCGAAATTACATAGGATTTTTTCCCATCGTAATCGTAATCGTAATCGATTTATCACATTCGTCATTTCGGATTGTATCAAGCGTAATACGAAAGTCGTGTCTGGGCTAATAAGCCAGCCACGAGAGCGAATGTGTTCTAGGTGTTTAATCATATATCAGTAGTCAATATACCTTGCAAGTTCCAAAAATAGACTCGATGTGTGAGGAACGAGCTGATGAAGTTGCCTTCTGAGAAGTGCCGCAACGAAAAGAACTTGGATCATTCGTAGAGCACTACTATCCTTCGCAGCAATTCATTTTTGTCATATTTGTCCCCCGATACGAAATTTTTATCACTCATCTGAACGCGAACGTCTTGGCACAGGTTTTCGGTAATGCTCTCAGAAATTTCTTCGACAATAATATCACTGATGTCGTCGAACTCAAGGTTGCTCATGTCCTCGGCCGAGTTTTCGGATGCCTCGCTCCAACTGTTGCTTGAATCGTCGGCCAGCTCGTCGGTGCCTTCATATTCACACTCAGTACCCACCTCTTCGGCTCTAATCCGATCCCTGCCATTCCTTTCACAACTGGGAAGCTTACCCACATATTTGAGAAAGTCCAACATTTTGATGAATTCTGGCAGCAATTTGGTTCCCTCCTTGTCACAACACGTTTATTGTGGGAAATGAAGATTCAGATAGTGCTGAAATGGAGAAGCCCACCATCTGTGCTGCATTGTCATTGACTGGTAAAAACCCCCTTGCGATTTACGAATTCGTATATTTCGTAATTACGAATTACGAAATGACTGGCAATCGTAATCGTACTAAGTTTTCCAAAAATTATCGTAAATAGCTATTACAATTACGATATTTACAATAAATACCCACCCACAACTCTGCTGGCCAGTAGAGCCAAACCTATATTACTCAAATGGTTTATGCAGTAATTTCCGACTAACACTCGAGTCGAGCAATGCGTCGGAGTTACGCAACATTAGTTTTTCCGAACGCGCGGACATAAGGTGCGTTGCCAATCGCCGAAATACACGCGGCAATTAATAACCACAGTTTGGGTGTCACCCGGTCCGTGGCGCCGGCAGCAAGCTTGCTCTAACCCACGATGGATTTTCTGTAGTTTTTCTCGATCACAAATTATTCTTACTCGTCTTCTCTATCAAAGGAACACTCAGAGATATGACCACCCCAACCTCAGTTTTTGTTTCTGGAGCTACCGGCTTCATCGCTCAGCATCTCATCAAACTCCTTTTGGAAAAAGGTTATTTTGTGGTAGGCACGGTGAGATCGGCGGAAAAAGGCGACCATCTCAAAAATCTCTTTAATTCCGACGCATTTTCGTACGAAGTAGTAGAGGACGTGGAACCTGAAGGTGCGTTTGATGAAGCTTTAAAGAAGCACACTGAGGTCACGGTGTTCTTGCACACGGCGTCGCCATTCCATTTCAAAGCCACAGATATCGAAAAAGAGTTGCTTTTGCCTGCGGTAAACGGAACCAAGAACGCGTTGAATGCCATCAAAGCCCATGGCCCTCAGATCAAAAGAGTAGTGGTGACGTCGTCGTATGCTGCAATCATGGACTTTAACAAGCAGGACTCTAAATACACAGATTCCGAGCAGTCGTGGAATCCGATCACGTGGGACGAGGCCAAGGAGAACGCAACGAAGGGCTACTTTGGACTGAAAACATTTGCCGAGAAGGCCGCTTGGGATTTTGTCAAGGAGGAAAACCCGAATTTGATCATAAATTACGTCAATCCGGTGTACGTGTTTGGGCCGCAGACCTTCGACTCCGAGGTCAAGGATGAACTCAACACGTCCTCGGAATTTATCAATGGCTTGTTGAAATTGAACAGAGATTCTGATGTACCCGAGATGGGCGGTTCCTTTGTTGATGTGAGAGATGTGGCCAAGGCCCATGTGGTGGCGTTTGAAAAGAACATTTCGAACGAGCGCTTGTTCATGACGTCGGAGAAGTTTTCGGGCCAGGATTTGCTCGATGTAGTGAACGAGAATGTCGAGTCTTTGAAGGGGAAGATCCCTGTTGGTAAGCCTGGGGCAGGTAAGGAAGAGACATCCAAATCGGTAAAGCTTGATAATAGAAGGACACGCGAGATTCTTGGCTTTCCGTTGATTGACTTGAAGACCTCGGTAGTGGACTCCTTGACCCAGATTCTTCGTGTTCGTGAGAAGAAGGTGGCAGGGTGAACGAGCTATGGTGGAACCGTTCACAGAACAGATTTGGTCGACATGTACTAAGGGATGCAGCTAGTCAGCTTGATATAACAATATACAATGCCTTCTTGGGCCCTACTATATATCAATTAATTTGTGCGGAGACTACCTTTTCATGTCCAACTGGATACATCGGTATGGTGGACTCGAGGAACCAGAAAACAGTCTACTTTCGTCATTTCAGCATTCTGAAAAGCACGACGTTCTTTAATTTGGAGACTTCAGGGAAGTCAGACATTATTATTCTTCTACACATGGGCAAAGAATGCTATCACATCAATAGTACACACTAAACACTGGCACCTAGATAGTACCCAAGATTCTTCTTCTTCTCTTGAGATTCTCTCCTCATCCTCCAAAGTTGCATAGGGTAACCCCCATGACAGCGAAAAAAAGAACAAAGGAACAGGTCGCAATATAGAATCATACTGTTTTTTTTATACATTAGATGGACATAAAGGTGAAAAGTTTCCTTGCTTCGCAATTAATGCAAAATTCTGCTAATTGTGCAGATCAAGGCTGTGCGAGAGGAAATGTCGTTTTCTCAACGTTGGATCAGATTGAGGTTCTTTTTGATGAAACTGAGGTTCTTTTTGATGGGACCGAGGCTCCTCTTGAGGAAAATCGAAGCTTTTCAGAGGAAATGCTGGGTCTATTTATACAAGAACCTTTCCAGACGGGCCCTTATGATGTTGTGAGATCAACGAGGAATGTAGAGAGAAAAAAGTTTAGAATTTGCATGCTTTGGATCAATTCATCAAAGCGACGTCCGTCTATTTTGCGTTTGACCCAGCAAGCCACCTTTCTCCAGCAATTTTGCGTCAAAGAAGAAAGACATAGCCAGATTCCAACTCGGAATCATAGGCTGATACCAATACTCCAATGTATAGCCGAAGAAACTGTACGCAGAAGATATCCGCCACAGGTCACGTATCTCAATAACCAACTGACAAGGCGTGAGGCTGAAGACTCCTTCGCTCTCGTGACCTCATATCTGCAACTATCGACCGCAGATTCAAGATGCATCATCCGGAGAGATTATAAAAGCACCCGGTCCTCCCACATCAGAAACGCAGCACTTAACCTGAATCATCGCAACAATGAACTTCAAGCGTTTCTCGATTATTGTTCTATCCTTCGTGTCTCTCAAGTGCATTGTTGCAACGGACTTCAGGGGCCTCGACCGAGTCAACTTAAGGCTTGTGACTTGGAGGAGTATGTCTTCTGACAACCGCGCATTGACAACACCAGAGTGCACAATGGTCAACGATACCATGGACACGAACAATATCGAAGATGTCTTGAGAAAAGTCATGGACTGCTTGACTTCGTTTGCGCGTGATATCTACTTCGAGAAAGAGGCGTTCGAGGTTCATTCCGAGCACCTAAACTCAATCCTCATGTACATGAAAGAGTCGATGGCGGCTTCCCGAAAAGATTCCAGTCATTGGGCGTTGTTGAGGTTTGCACGCAATCTATTCAGAATCATGGCAAGTGCTTGTGCTTATGAAGATATCCACGGCTCTGAGTCTGGCACGGAGAATTACATGGTATGGAACATGATCCAGCTTTATATACACATTTTGACGTTGAGAGGCTATCGTGTACAATGGAGCTTGAACATCGACGATTTGAAGCAAAAGGTAGACGTGCTGGATGCGTACTTAGAAATCTGGAAAGACAGATATAATCAACTTGTGGAGGTATCTGACACTACACGTGTGACGTTTCAGAGCCACTATTCAGGAGCCAAATACAACATCGGAGAGCTTCACCGTTATATTAGCAGTGAATAAGAAGATTTTGTTGTTTTTACCTATTTTCTCTAGCTTGTATTTCCATATGGTGAGCTGCGGCTGTGGACGTGAAACGTTCCGGGAACCACCTCTGAACATTTTCTTCTTTCATTCTATTGTTTTCGTGTTTTCGTAGATTCCAGCCTCTGAGTATAATTCACGATTTTCCTCCAATTGTGGAAATACCCCGGAAGGCTATGTCAGAAGAGACAGAGCACAGCCCACCAACATTGAACATACCTCGATAATTGCTTGAGAAATAATTGCTTGAGATTTCCGATGAGATTTCCGATTTCAATTTCATTTTCCATCAAGGCTTTGTGTCTAAAGATTGCGTTTTGATTGACAAGTTTCAGGAAGCCACGTATTTATAAAGCTTTGCCCCACCACCCAGTGCTCTCGGTCCCGACATATTTCTCCTCCTCACCACCAATGCAAATATTCTTGATATTTGTCTCAAGCGTTTGCATCTTTACAGGAGCGCTGGCTCTCTCGCCGGGTCCAAGCGAAAACGCAAACACTACCACCATTATCGACGCAAAAGCTCCTTTCTTAAGACCTGAGGATTTATTGAGTGACCAGGATCTCGAGATTCGCCACAACTTGGATGCAAGACAATACCGCATGGAAAGAATGAGGAGCTTGAATGATGCTTTGGCATGGTTTGTATCACGCCTCAGAAGCTTCATGAAAGGATTGCGTTTTGACGCTGCTGCATTCCGTGTTGAAGAGCCGAATTTGTGTCAGCACTTTTCCGAGATCGCCGAGTGGGCCCTGAGTT
>JAKTWD010000260.1:0-10488 GCA_030581935.1 Metschnikowia corniflorae | reverse complement strand
AAGTGCCGCCATCTTCTTTCTCTTCACTACTGCTGCAGAGTGTGAGAAGTAGACAATGGATCAAGGGTCAGAAATCGATTTCAATGCTGACATTGTTGGACCAGCGGAAAATCCATGTGTCAAAACGCTTCTGGGCCACGATGGGTTTGTAAATGCCGTGCATTTTGCCAGATTTGAGATTCCCCAGGAGCCAATATCTTTCGATGACGCGTTGAAAGTGATCGAGAAGTCCCTGCGCTGTCTCTTTGTCAGTGCTGGCACAGATAATACGGTCAGGTTGTGGCAGTGATGTCCCTTTTCAGCAAGTCTTTTGTCACGCCAACCCACATCTCACCAAAAAGAAAATCAGGTAAGTGCGCGAGCAACTCATGGTGACCGACGAGCAGAGATTCATAATTGAAAGCCTCATGGAAGACCCAAAGGAATTTGACGACCCTGTCACGATGGAGAGGATAGGGTGGAGGTGGCCACGACTTTCACAGAATTGACCGAGGAGCTTGGAGAATTCGCTTTGAGGCCTCCGTACTCGACGATAACGTATGAACTGCCCCGAAATTAAGGCGGATCACCGACTTCCAAGTTCCTTCTTTATGTCCCTCTGTTTTCCCTCAGTGTGTCCAAGTTGTAATCTGCGACTAACACAACTCAAGTCCAGTTGTCGATCACCTTGGTCACATTTGACAGCATCGTACCGTTCTTTATCAAAACTGAAAACCATCAGCTTGGATAGATACTCTCAAAAGACTGAGAACCCGAATGAGGGGTACCTCAAATGTCCCATAGCTGAAGAAAAGACTCACGTGTTGAACCCTCTATATTCACATAAACATCAAGAGACATCGCCAGATAGTTTTAGTCCGAGCGCGGCCCGACGCTGACCCTATCCACGACCCGAATAATCGATATCGTGAACGTCAACACCCAGAGCGCCAACACTAGAAGCAAAAACGACGCTAGTGCACGTTGCCGCCTGCACAAAGAGCTCACCTTCGGGTACACCAGCAATCCATCATCGTAGGCCTTGCATACCCACTTCTCATCGTATAGGGAGTCGAAGGTGAGGGACATATTTGCCAGGGAGCACATGATGAATAAAAGATCCAACATGATGAGCTTCATTTTTCCCAACGGGTTGCGTAGTCCCAACGGTTTGCCCGAGTATTCGTCGTAGGCAATGTATACAATGTACACTATGGCAAAGCTCTGGACCACGATGGCGAATATCGTGCTGGGTTGCTGCTCGACACTCGTTCCGTCGTACTCGCGCCGCAGGTATACGTAAATCGACACTGCTAGGGCCAACGCGCTCGCCGAGAACATCAATATCGTGATGCGTAGAAGAAGCGGAAATAGCGGGTTCTGCACAAAGATCCTCCATAGTGTCGGCATCAAGTCCTTGCGCTTTTCGTCCAGCATCCAGTACCCGGCCTTGGTGCGGTGCCGGGGGCTTTCGTCGGTCACCAACGGCTTCTTCAGCGAGAAGATCCGGCGCCAAAACGGCACGTTATCATCATATGTGTCGGCTGCGTTATCGCCATTATTATGTGTGCCCAACAACGCCGATCGGAGCCGCTCGTCGCCGCCCCAAGGCGTTTCCCAGTCGGGGTTGGTGTGGAGAGAATCCCGTTTCGAAAGCGTGTCGGTGGGGACTTCTGTGGGCTGTTTTACCGCCACGAGAAGATTGGCCCAATTATTGTTGAGCGATTTGATGAACGGGTCGTGCATGAACGACACGTACTCGTTTTCTCCGCTTTCGAGGTCGCCGTCCTTCTGTGACCGGGCCTTGACCACTGGCGATATCTCCGGCTGGCCCGTGTTCACGTTGCTGTTTTTCAACTGCTCCTTATAATGCGCCAGCGAAAGCTTGTCGAGCACATAGTTGGGCACTGTTTTCGGGTACAACGAGTACGTCAGAAGCTGGGCTTGGGCAAACGGGTTCGCTGCTTTCAACTGGCCCTCGGAGTCGATCTCGGGGCCTCCCTGCCGCCGTGTCTGGCTCACCTGACGATGTAGATTATCTTGCTCCGGCATAGTCTTATGTGGGGAAGAAGCAGTGGTTTTGAGACGAGCACCAGTACTTTTCAGCGTTTTTTGTATGTTTCGCTTTTCTATATGCTACAGAATCTATAAATAGCCGGCTTTTTTCTCAATGCCGAGAACTGGTGGGCTTTTTTGTTTTGTTATTCGTCTGATGGATTTGTGGAGGCTCGATGGAGCAACCGTGCGGCCCCAGGGCTCAGGGCCACCCGGCGCCGTCGAAAGTGCACCCCGAGAATCATACCAGGCGTGTATATATCTGGGAAATGACGTGGGTGGTGCATATGCGCTCGTATGTGCAGTCCTGAAGGTTGTATGTCGTCGAAACTGCACCTCAAGTGATACAAGGCGGGTATAGATACCGAAGCTAGGCAGGTGATGTTCTTAATAAGAGTGTTTTCTCGGCGCCAAAATGCTAGGAATACTATCGAGAGTGACTAAAACTGCTTACATTTATGGCCTGTATGCAGTATATTTCTATTGACATTTGGGATATGCAGTGAAACCTCGATAAGTGAATACATTAAAAACGCGCGCTTTCATGCACTTATCGAGGATATTCACTCATCGAGGATTTGGGTGGTCTTCTTGATGAAGGGAATTCCTGAACGTGTGTAAAATTATGAAAATTAATGAGTATAATAGAAATTTCGAGACGATCATACGTATGTAAATAAAATTTAAATTTTTAGTTTTTGTGACCAGAAATTTGCTCTCTAAAAATTGGAAAAAAATAATTAAATGCGCATTCTGTTTTGTGAAATCATTAGTTTTGGCCAATTGATACAAATCATAAGTTTTTTTTTGAACAATTCCTTTGGCTTTTCTTTCAAAAAAAAAGAAAAATTGGTTAATGTGTCAATCAAAGAAATGACCGTATGTACTGCCTTTGAGTGCTTTGTTTTGCCTATTACTTTTTCATAGCTCTGAGTATCTGTGGTGAGCTCCCGCAATTATTTACACGTGATTTTATGCAGTTATCGAGGTTATTCATTTAGCGCGATATTCACTTATCGAGGTTTTACTGTATTGAGTTGTGCCACTTTAGAGGGCGGCCATTCCCGTGAGTAAACCGAAACATGGCTTCTCACTTATCTCTTGCATTTGAAAAGAAGATTTGAGTGCCTGGTTGGCAAGAGCTCTTTTACTGTTCTCTAGAAGCTTCCATTCTCTTATTTTCAAGAACCAGATATGTATTGAAGGATGCCGCTTACCTTAGCCTTGGGCGAGACCTATATATTCTATGAAAAACCTGAACACACCACCGTACATCCAGTTTTTGGTGTCGTCCGAGTTTCGAACCCGGGATTTAAGGCGTATTTCTGTGAAATACCTTGACCGCAAGGATTCTAAGTTTAGTAGGGCCTTGATGAGTCCGAGATCTTAGAAGTCCCTCTCTTTGAAAGAAACAACGAGATCCATATCTGATACCAACTCACGAAAGCAGGCATACTCATTTGGCGGCGTTTGAAAGTCTTCCTCGCTATTACAAGCATGCTCTGCATCTATCTTCGCCTTTTAATCTTCCAATAAATCGTGAAGGTATCAAAAGTCCGGCCTATAACGCTTTCTTCGGGAGATTCACAAATTCCTCTGCAGACATCGGGACACTAATGATGTTTGAGTTATGAAGATTGGCAATTAGCTCGTTGATTCTTTCGTAACGCTTTTTGAAATGTCTGTTCCAGGTAAACAACTCTCAGACACACTATTTCAGAGTCAGAGGCTGTTTGCCTCAGTTCATTTTCATCCAAATGACTAGTGGACATACGTGTGTCTTGCAGCAAGTCATCTGAAGACTGAAAGTCGTCGTCTACTACGAGATTTGCAGTCTCGTCTGATTGATGATCCGTATTTCCAGGTGGACAAGAATGTTCAACATCTCCACCGATTATGTCTACTTTGCGAAAGCAGTTGATGAAGGTTTCCATTTTGAGGCTCTGCCATGAGTGGTTACTTCAATGAATCGCTTCGATTAATGCCTTCGTAATTCTGTGGTTACGACCAGGAGTTGATTCTTCATGGATAGACTCCAACCAGAGTTTTTTGTAATGAGCCTTGAAAGCACTTACGATACCCTGGTCCAATGGCTGCAATTTTGAAGTCGTGCTAGGGGGCAAAAAATCTATCACCGTGTACTGGAGTACTTGTTTCGCTTCTTCTATGTCCACGGCTACCTTGTGCCCACTAAAATTGTCTAATACTAAGTGTAATTTCTCTCTAATGATAATTTTGGTATAGATTTCAACAGGAATATCCCGGGAAAAAATACGATATTCCGAATTGTCCAAATTTTGGCCCTCAACTATGTTAAAATATTCCAAAATCTCTTTTATTGAAAAATCGCCCAGAACATCCCAAATTTCCTGAGATAGTCTCATAAAGAGTATTCTTATAGCTAGGTTCACCTGTAGTGCATGTTCGTTTGCGTGGGCAGATATTGAATGTTAAGTGCACACAGAATGCCGTGATGTCACTTAGAAATTCTCAGCTCTGGGGAATAAAAGTCTTCTGCCAGGCTTCGAAAGTTATATAGCTGTGTGATTGAATCACCATGTCAACGTCTCTGCCTGTTGTAAGGATAGACACTGTTTCACGCTTGAAGCCTTGCAACCTTCTCCATCCCGTCAAATTTCCGTATTATTCGTTAAGGTCCCCAGACTCTTTATCTTCTTCTGTGGGCCAAGCTCGATATCATCAAGTAAAGCTTGATGAACTCCCTGCGACCGCTTAAAATTACGAGCTTGTTTCTTGGTAATTTCCTGGAGCTGCAGAAATGTGGCAGATGCCAAATGCGTTCTGACTCCTGAAATATGCTGATCTTATCACATAGAGTCCAGGATCAAAAGTATATATGCACAGCGTGAAGACCAAGCTCAATCATGAAAATGACTTAAGTGCTTCCGCAACTGGGGCAAAGTACACTTAATATAGGCCAGGAATGTGAGTAAGTAGTAGTTCAAATTTTTTTTCGAAAACTATTCAAGCACTTTTATACATGGCAAAGCGTGCTGTTCGGAGCCGCCTTCTATCTGTTCTGAGGCTTGCACCCTATTTACAATCCAAAGGACCCAAGGCAGTGACTATAAGACAGCTGGGTTCACAATACCGTGTGTGGCACAGATCTTGAATTTACTTGAGGTTATAACACTCCTTAGTTCAAGGAGACTCAACTTTCACTAGCTGTGGGGGTTCTGAACGCGTGTGCCAGATTACTCAAGTATTACAATATTTAGTCTTGTAATATCCAGCCCCTAGGAGTTCTTTATATCGCGACAGTGCTTGATTTTCGTTTGAAGTTTGACATTCTCAGGGCACACGGCTTTCAATCTACCATTCTAAGTGCTTTTCAAGAACTTTAATTTGCACTCTTTCACAAGTACGAGACAGAGTACGAAAAGAGGCAGAAACTTCCACTACACGCAAAGAAAAATCGAAAACCATAAGATGGCTTAGATCGGGATCCGAAACTAAATACTTTTTTGAAGAGCAAGCCAATCGCAGAGGAAAAAGAATTAAAGAGGTATTGAGACGAAATAATACAAGATGCGGAATGCAATGTTGCACAATCCTACATATCACAAAGAGCTACGTTTCTCGTCATCTAAATGGCAAGAGACTTTTTCGTACTCCAGAGATGTCCTCGCCGTCTGAGTCACTTTTCTCAGAAGTGAAGTGCATGCTTACGGACGCAAGAAGAAGATCACTACCAGAGACAACTAAAATGTTGGCAATACTTAAATCGAGAGGCGTTATTCGGGATCCAGACCTTAATGAAATTTATCATCAGGTAGAAGAAGAAGGCTAGCCCACGATTGATCAGAGTGATTACTCGCAAAATTACACATCTGGGATCAAAGAGACCCTTTGACTCAATTGATCGAAACTCAGATGAAGAGCTGAACGCGAGTAATTTAAACTTTCCGTATCACGGAGATGGAGAGGAGGTGGAGAATCACGGAGACTCCGAAGCTGGTGATAAGCTGGACGATGATCCTATCTGTATCTCGGATGACGACGAAGTTACTTTCGAATTGGAGCAAAAGGGGATCAAATACACGAGCCTTGTTTGGACAATTTTGCGGTTTTGATCGATTGTGATATGGGGATCTTTCGCTCTCCTCTATTAGTGTGTAGATGCACCTACTTGAAAAACATACTAAAAATACTTGCATAAAACTGCTAGTACTGGAATAAATATGCATAGAAATAAAAATATTTGGGAAAAGTATTTTTTAGCAAAAATATCGCAAAAAATATTAAAAATACCACTTACTAACATGCCTGGTATAATTATACTTAATTACTACAGTGAAACCTCAATAAGTGGATACCACGCTAAATAGATAACTCGATAAGTGGATAGGCAGTACATACTTGGCATTTCTTCAATTGAAACTTTAGCCAAAACCAGAGAATTGGTATAAAGGTGATTTATTACTATAGTAACTTCTAATCACCAATTACTCTCTCCTCCTTACCCTCTCCGCTTCTGCAAGTCGTGTCAGTCCATTCTGACCCGAGTATGCTCCAAGAACTCCTTCAACTTGCGTCTCAGAAGTGGTTGAAGCACAATGCCCGATTCCGCGTCCGTTCTTCTCGAACAATAATCTCGGCGAACAGTCTCCATGTACCAATTGAGAGAAACATTTTTAGTCTTTCTGAACCTTGCTATGAGCACTCCTTGCATAGAGACGTGTGTGCATGTGCAGGCGTCGTATAACTTGGGGTGCAGTTTGGCGCCATTCGTGCCGAATCAGCGCGACAGTGCTTGCTCACTTTAGACTTGGTGGGCCAAAAAAGTGTATTTCGAAGGCGTGGGCAAAATACATGGGGAACGAGGTTCAACCAAAAAGCGGCTGGAGCAATTTTCAATGGTTATCATCAAGGTTTTTTTTTCTGTATTCAAAATCATCAGTTGAAGATAATGAATACTGGAGCTTGTGGATTGTAGTTGATGTGGCCCGGGCTCGCGTCTGCTGCTGTGTGGTGCCGCGCGTAGGGCAATATTGTCAGATTTGGCTGGCTTGCGAAACTGGCCCCAGCCTCAGAGAGCAACCAATTATTCTGTGAGTCAAGCAATAGTATTGTGAGACAGGCGCATTGGTTATGCAGCAAACTGATATATTCGTGAAGTTACAATGAAGTAAATTCTCAAAATTATCAGGATCAAAGTCAGGCTGGTGTTGTTTAATTGAGGCTGGGAGAAGTGATGTTCTCACTGTTGTGATTATGCTCGGTGGAGGCGATGTGAAAAATAGAGCCGTGTTGCAGCGACAATAACCAGCCCCACCAAGACCAGTCTCACTGCGGGTCAATCCACATAGACCAAAACGCAAGAATTTTTCGAAACGTCATCAATTTCGGTCAACATAAGTAATTCGTTTTCCGACCTCTTTAGAAAAAATTCAATTTTGTTCTTCTTAGCAGCTGATGCTCGGATCGCTTCTCAACCCTCTCTTTCTCCGGCATATACGGCAGCCACATGTATTGGTTATCGTTGCTATCTATCTGCATCAGATAGAGATCTAAGGGCATCTTCTCCAAGAATGAGCTTCAGCTATCCCAGGTCTCTCCTCTTGACGAGAAGTGTGATTTTTCGAAGATCAGGCCCTTTAATACAGTTTCTTCGGAACGAAAAAAAACGTGATTTCTCTGTTTCGTGCCTGGCCTGGGCAGAGGCAGATACCTCCAAATCAGAAACACATAGTTTGACCCAGGCTGCCGACGACAAGATACCCTTGCAATCGCTGAATGGGAAATATTTTCAGGAAAAACCGAAATTCGACCTAAACTCGATTTTTCTACTCAGCATTCCCATCACTACTCGCAGATCTTTCATCTATTGCCATCACAATGCAGGGCTCTTGAGTAAGACGCAGTTGGATGCCGTTCCGTGGCTCGTCAAAACGGAAAAGAAACTAGTGGGTTTGGCAGTGAAGGCCTGGGACAAGCTCGTGTCGTCAGAGATGTCGATCAACAAGAAAATCGTAAGTTTGGTGCTGAAAATGCTCAGTTCAATCCCATACAACGAAGACTGTCTCCGCTCGTTCCCCAGCAAAGAGACCATGGTGCGGGAGGTGGCGGAACAAAGCGTTCCAAGCTTGCCTAAAGCGGTCATGACCTCGGAGCTTGAGTCCAAAAAAGTATCACTTGGCCAGCTCAAACCCATCCCAGTATATCATGCCAAATCACAGCACCCAAACAACATTATCGAGCAGATGACCTTGTTTAAAACTGAGCTTGTGGCACACCACCGAAAATGGGCGATCTTGTGTGCTGTTGGAATCCCCATCACTCTTCCCGTGGCATTGTTACCCGTGGCTCCTAATGTGCCCGGTTTCTACTTGGCCTACAGATTGTATTGCCATCTCCAGGCGCTTCGCGGGGCGAAAAACTTGGGGTTTCTCCTCGGAGACCAAAAGGGCGTGCTGAGTGAACAAGGAAGGCACAAACACCTTCTGTTCCAGCACCATCCGGAGTTGGATATTTGCGCAACTCCTGAGGTTGATAATCGTGTTGTGGAAGAACGGATGTTGATAGATTCTGAGAAAGTCGATGAGATCGTCGACGCTACAGGCCTTCTCGAGATCAGAGACAACCTATATAGAGCATTCAAGCAGGAACTGAAGCGATTGGCGGCATTGAACGGCGGGTTAGAGAAGTAGTGCTTGTTATGAAGGTGTGCATACAAGACATCATCCGGTCAGACTTGAACCGGTCAGACTTGAACCGGTCACACTTTAACCGGTCAGTCTGGAGCTGGAGAACTCGGGAGTATAAGTGAAATCAAAACTGTAAATAGCATTGCCTGGGCCTTCGAAAACCATCACAGAATCGAATGTCATAGAATCAAGCTTTCGTACATTTGCTGTTCTTCAACCGCCTACACTCAAGGACGAGACGGTTAGGGCTCAAGCCCCGCGTTTGCAGCAATTAGGGCTGCGCGCACACGTAAAGCCGGCATCACGTCACGTGCGCGCGTGAAAAAGCAGTCACGCGGCCACTTTTTGCCCCGGCACGCTTGCCCTCACATATATAGTGCGAGCGCTCGCGGAAATTTTCTACTTCTTCTCTTACCATCACATTATTCACTATGAGAAATAAGTGGAGAAAGAAGAGAGTTAGAAGACTTAAGAGAAAGAGACGGAAGGTAAGAGCTAGATCCAAGTAATCGGACACTGGATCCCGTCTAGCTTGAGCTCATGTTGACGGCTGCTGGTTTAAATGTGCTAGCTGCTGTTGGGGGACTCTTGATTTAAGTTCGTACATAGAAAATACATACCTTGGTGTGCAACCTTGCAAACTGTAGGCCGATAAAGGGAGTGAGATGATGGCGTGTTGATGAACTTAATGGTGGCGTTTCTTGTGTTTTGAGTAACAGAATGTGGTGCTACACTCACTGTTAGTTTGTTGAAGGATTGGGTAGGAGTGCATTCACAATGTGCCCAGAGTATGAGACCTTTTGTTGGTACTCTTCATCTGCTAAGCTACGGCTTTCTGTCAAACCCTCTCCCCGTTTATTTTCGTATTTTCGTACTGGTGTTACAGAACCGTGGCCGCCTTCTTTCGTCACGTGACGTGCCCTTCTGGCGCGTTTACGGCGGTGATGGTTCCGGCAGTGTAGCGTCGTAGGCGTCGTTTACGACGGACCCATCACGATCGTATATTCGTAAATATTTACGATATTTTATCGTTTACGAAGAAATTGTAGCGATTTACGATAAAATTTGAATGTTTTGAAGGTGTTCGTCTTTTTCACAATTCTCAACATGGACTACAAACTAAGCACCAAAGCCTCTGTGAATCTCTCTTCATGATAATCATGAATTGTACACCAAGTTTGTTTACATTAACATTTCTAACGATATTCAACTGATGTACGGGTAAAGTTGCAAAATGGCGACCATGTGTTACGCCATAGTTTCTACTTGCCATCTGCACAAAGGAGTCTTCGTGCACCGATCATCGAAGAAGCGATGTCGGGCTATGAGAAGCTCAAAGAAACATACCTGGATTTACAGGTATTTTAAGGAGGTGATTTCAACAACTGCGTTAAACACACACCTGGCTCGGAAGCTGAGGCAATTTTGGCACTTGATGTTTTGAGTATTAGATGCCTGTTTGAAGATGTTGTGGAATATGATGATAACGTCTCGATTTACCCGACGAATCGATCTGTTTCGCGTCGTCGTCTCGATCGTTTCTATGCCCCAGGCGTTGGAAAAGTAGAGCTTCGAGATATCCGATCATTGACCCGCGAGGAACCACGTCCCTCCACAATTTGATAGCAATCAGCTATGTCTTTGAGACATCGTCGCTTATTCAAGTAGGTGCACCACGGTTTCAGTTTCCATTCAACCGTTTACGGCCACCCTTCAATAGAGAGCGCACCAGGCCAATCAACGCAGAATTTACCATGGATGAAGCCATTTCTCGATACAGAGTGAT